>JAYMFD010000304.1:0-32320 GCA_035771175.1 Paratinospora sagittata | reverse complement strand
AGAAATAAGCATCTAACATAGCTGTATATGAAAGCAAATAGAGAAAGAGGCAATTGCATGGTCACATAGAAGGGAAAGTGTAAATAAAACAGCAAGAAATAGTGGTAAAAGTTAAATTACATATATACATAAATGGATCAAGATATACGAGGAATGCCATAACAACCCACAATACGTACTCAAAAATATACTCATGTTTATGTGGCAATACATCATATCACCACATCATAAGAAAAAAGGAAAAAAACACCCACCACTCACAACATACCGCATAAGCATGGGTATCATTTTAGGTATGTTTTTGGGTCATAAAAGCATTTTTGAAGATATAATTAACTCAAGCCGTATACACAGCTGATAAATATGTCATATGTAATCTTCGCATGTACTTCCACACTCCCTGTGTTCTCAAGGATGCCCAATCCCATGGTAGAGAATGAGATAGTCTATGACTGCATAACAGAACACAACAATGTGACTCGCAAACACCGCACAGATGAGAGAAATAAAATCAACAAGAGGTTTTGGAAAGTAACATCCCTTTGCATAGCTTTGTTTCCAAAGTTCAATAAAGTACGGGGACTGATAGGTGCCACACTACAGGGTTCCCTCCGGCTTTAACCATGCCAATTGAAGCGAGAGGAGCAAATGATTTCCCCTTAAATGTGTGCATGCTTGTAAAGAAGATACCTTGCAATGTCTCAAACTGATCCCTTCCTTCAATCTGGGTAACCAAAGCTCTAGGACCATCATATTTTAGTTATGAAGAAATAATTGAATATACTAAATATTGGCCTTTACTCTATACTTGAAAAGAGAAGGCTTTCCTCCAGAACACTCTTGAGATGAAAATTTACACCATCATCAGTAGATAAATTAAAAAAAAAAAAATAATAATAAAAAGGTACTACCAAACAACAAATCAACTTAATGGCAAACACTTCATCAAGCCACCATTCCGAACTCTTGAGAAAAAGCTAGCCAGAGAACAAAGTTGTGAAAGAGGGTCGGGGCAAATTTGAAGTCTTGAAAACAGCTACATTATACATTAAGCATTTACTTCATAAGATAGCACAAATGAATTATGTCACTCAAAAGGCATTGCATATGGAGATAAGTAGTTAACTAGATAAAGTGTCTCTACAAGGAGCAACTCAATCTCATTGCACCAATTTAAACATGATCCAATGTTGAAAAAACACTCGCTATACAAGCATTAAATAAAATCCTTAACCTTAGCAATAGTAAGATTTTGGCCTCCGCCTAGGAGAAAGAAAGGGCTACCTCCCACCCTCTTCAACAACCATTAATTTCTTTACAGATAGATCACCAATCTCTAGCTAAACCCTCAAAAAAGTGAAAGATTCCTTCTATTTCTTCACCGTGTATGCATTCTATGCGCTGCCTAGTGCTTACATGTTGATATTGTTCCCTTTGAAAGAGGGTATATAATAAGATCTTTATTTAAGAATGTCATTTCTCAGTTTCATCCCTTAAAAACAACCCAACTGGCATCTATTCATGATTCATACCCAGTCCAGTCTCACCACACATTAGAATCCAACCCAAGTTCTAAGCTCACGTTATGATTCATACTTCTAGATGTTAAGATAGTAGTAGGAATTTCAATTTTTTTTTTTTAATGATAGGAGAAGTTCACCAAATCCTCCTGCCAAGTACCTCTTCCTGTTGTTCCACATATTGTAGAATCCAATCTGCTTGAGAAGGTTGCCGCAACTCCAACGTGTCACCATCCTCGCGCCTTCTAACCCTAAGAGAAGGCATAGAAATTTGCTCCTCTGGCTTAGATTGATGTGGTGAAGGAGTCCAATCTTCCCGAGTAGTAGATATGACACTAACAGACCCTCCTAATGTCCATCCAACATAAAATTGTTGGCAAATGTTTATAAACATGATACTTGCAGTCAGCTTTGAAGGTATGAGAAATTTGACACCGTTATAGAATATAAATGTCAAAATCAAATAGAAATCTTAATACAGTTAGAAGCCATAATGTGCAAACGATACCTTTGTCAGCCATGGAAGTCCCACTTGAAAACTTTAGGGGTAACTCATTCCCTGGTAGATTCAAGCAAAGCCAGTCAAGAGCAGCCTCGAATGTAGTTCCTTCCTAGTAAAGATAAAACACAAGCCACTTAAATGCATAACTAAACAAAAGAACCAGGAGCTGTTGTTGAATAACGATTAAATGCAGCACCACCAGAATAGCATGTTGAGCATAACTTATGTGGTTAAAATCTTTTCTTCCATAAACAACATTAAGATGAAACTCACAATTCATGATGCAAAATCTTTTAGCTACTAGATGAATCACAAAAATTATTCCAATTTATTGTTTGAGTTTTTCAGAAAAATAAATGCTCCAAACCAAACAAAACCTAAAACATTTAAGAAGTGAATGAAGTGCCACACTTGAAACACATGCAACATAATCTAGCCTCCATCAAACAACTGCAATTGACATACAAAATACAGGATTAATCAATTGAAACTAATTGAATGAAATACCAAAAGTACCTAGTGAAATTCTAAGAGAAACACAACAACAACAAAACAGAGCATCTAATTGAGACCTAGAACTCAAAAGATTCGTCCACGAACACGAAAATTGTTCCAATTCATCATTTGACTTTTTCAGAAAAATAAATGCTCCAAACCAAACAGAACCTAAAGCATTCAAGAAGTGAACAGAACGTAAAAGTCAAAGCATATGCAACATGATCTAGCCTCCATCAAACAACCGCAATCGATAAGCTAAGTACAGGATAAACCAATTGAAACTGAACGAATAAAATACCAAAACACCTAACGAAAATCAAGAAAAACACAACAATAACAAGATAAGCCAAGTACAGGATAAACCAATTGAAACTGAACGAATAAAATACCAAAACACCTAACGAAAATCAAGAAAAACACAACAATAACAAAACAGAGCATCAAATTGAAACCTACAACTCAAAAACATCATCCACGGACACAGAAATGATTCCAGTTAATCATTTGAGATTTTCAGAAAAACAAAGGCACCAAACCAAACAGAGTCTAAGACATTCAAGAAGTGAATATACAGCAACACTCGAAACGCATGCAACATGATCTAGCCTCCATCGAATGGCCACAATCAATATGCAAAATACAGGATTAATCAATTGAAGCTGGTCATATAAAATATCAAAATACCTAGTGAAAAATCAAGAAAAACACAACAATAACAAAACAGAGCATTAATTTGAGACCTAGAACCCAAAAGAATCGTCCACGAACACAAAAATGATTCCAATTTGAGTTTGTCAGAAAAATAAAAGCTTCGAATCAAACAGAACCTAAAATATTAAAATTAAATGAAATGCATCACTCCAAGCGCATGCAAAATGATCTAGCCTCCATCGAACACAACCGAAATCAATATTCAAAATACAGGATTAATCAATCAAAACTGATAGAACAAAATACCTAATGAAATGTCAAGAAAAACAGAACAACAACAAAACAGAGCATCATCTAATCGAGACCTAGAACTGAAAACAATCATCCACGACCACAAACTCTGACCGTTCACTGAGTGAAGTTAAAAACTCACATTAAGAGCAGAAAGCGCGCGTTCAATCTGATCATCCGTGAATCCTTCACAAGAAAGCTTCTCGTAAACAGTTCGCAGTATCTTCGCCTTCTGAGCTCTTGAAACGGATTCATCAACCTGAGCAACCGATGAAGGCGGAGCTGGCCTCGCGGAGTTGAGCAAGAGTCGTCGCAGTCTCTGCTCGTTCTCCGCAGAGATTTGAAGCTTCGGACCTCCCGAAGAAGATGAAGCGCTCTTCTTCTTCTTCTGATTCTGGCTCGGCTGGCTCTTCTTCTTCGGAGCCATCTCTCCCTCTCTCTCCCTCTCTCTCTTTCAACGAGGTTTCAAGAATGGAAATAATCAGCGGGAAGCACAAAGGTATTTATAGGTGTCTCTAGTGAGAAAATTTACTACAGTCGAACTGGAACGGTCGAAGAGGAGATCGGGTCGGGTTTTATTGTTATCTTGACCCAGAACATGTGCCTCTATTACGTACATGGGCTAAGCGAGCCCGAGCCCGAGCCCGCGGGTGATGGGATAAATGAGATGGGATCTCAAAAATAAATAAAAAAGAGAGGTTTTCTTGAGACAATAAAAAAAATGTGTGTTTCATTGTAAGAATTTTTTTGAGGAAATTTTCTTATCTAATTAAGGTGAGAAAATTATGAGAAATTTTTAGCATCATTGATAAGATTCATGTTTATATTCAATGAAATTTCTTATTTTCTATTCTAGTCAATCTCTAAACATGATATATTTCTACCCATTAAATGAATCGATATGAATTGTAAATAAATCAGTTCAAATCAATAGCAATTATAATTGAATCAGATTGAATTGCTAGTTAAAATGTAGTAAATCAATCTAAACTGCTAATTAGTTACACGACATTAATGTCTTTAAATCTCCGTGGATGCTTAAAATATACAAAGATTTGATTTACATTTGTATTGTAAAACTTATAAAAGCTTTGCGCATACTTACGAGTTCGAGTCTCCATTAGCATTAAGCACTAGAGACGTCTCCTGCTCGTCGAGCAATCAGGAACCCAATGAATTAGTCGGGATCGGATACCCGAATACCCTCAGTTATCAAGAAAATATACAAAGATTTGTTTTGTAAATCTTATGATTTACTGGTTTGAATTTAGATTATTCGATTCTAATTCACGATTCCAATAACAATGTTTGATGAGTTAAGTGACTCGAACTTATTTTTTGTTTATTCTTCCATTGTTATAAATTAATATACAAGTAATGCTAAAATAACATAAAAACTAAATGTACAAGTAATGCTAAAATAACATCAAAAACCAATTTATTTTACAAATGGTACATATAAATATATAACTGTAAGGTATGGTGTTGAGCTTCTTAGGTTACTTGCTGGTGAATGGTCTTTCTCCATCCCATCCAACTCTCCCTCTTATCTTCACCTTCAAAACACGGTTTTCTAGCCACCCTCCTGATCTCTCCATCTCCCATCTGTCTCTTCCCTTCTTACACTCTCCCTCCTTCTCTTTGCATTACAAGCAAAGAAACCCAAGAACCCATCATCAAATATTCTTCACTATTCTCTCTTTTCCAACACCACACCATAACACACTAATGGAAGAAACCCTTCAACAAGCAGTAGTACAACAACAATCTTCCATTGATGATCAAAATGCTAGAGTGGTTCGTGACAACACAACCGTCGACACTTCTCGCCCTTTTCGATCAATAAAAGAGGCGGTCGCAGTGTTCGGCGAGCGGCTTCTTCAAGCAAATGGAACCCAATACTCCCAGCAGTCCCAGAGATCTTTCTTCATGCAAAAACACGAAACGCCTCGAAAACCGTCGTCGCCTGTGCCCATGCCACCACCAGCTTCAAATACCATGCAGCAACAAGCTAGCAAAGATGATGATAATAATGAAGTTGCTTTAACAACTATGTTGAAGAAACTTGAAGCTGAGCTAGAAGACACAAAGAAGGAATTGAATGAACTGAAGGAGAGAGAATCGGAGACTGAGATAGCATTGGCTTCTTTAAATGCTGAGCTTCACAAGAACATGTCTAAAATGGCACAGGCAGAAGCTGCTGCTGCAGCAAAAGCAGTACTGGCAACAAAATCATCATCAGCAATAGAAGATCAGATGAAGAAGAGAAGAGAATCTATAGTGAGAATGAAGAAGTCAGCATCTCTGGCTCAGTTGTTGAGTTTTGGAGAGAAGGAATTGGGTTATATTGGTGCAGTGAAGAAGCAGAAGAAGATGATGAAAAAGAAGCCTATTATTCCTATTTTAGGAGATATTTTTTCAAGGAAGAAAACCTCCTCCGCCACCCTTCATAATCCTCTGTTTGCTGCATCTCAAATGTATTTTAATTGAGCAATTTATGCTGTTATTTTAATTGTGTTTTATTATCTATATGTGATCAATAACTAAGATTATGTATGGTTGAGCATGATATATATAATGCATGTGTCATTTGTGTGTGTGGAGGGCTGTGATCCCATGTTTGTATAGATTTTCACTTGATTATTTTTTATTTCCCCTATAATCCAACAATGAATGGATTATTAATCCTAATTGTAGAGTTATTGAATAAAAATCTCGAATAAATGAATCCTAATTTTCCAAAAGGCATTGCAAGGAATAATTATACATGCCATGTCTTAATAAATAGTATTGTTTTATCTATATCTATTCTTCTATTCTATTTATATAATAATGGAAAGAGTTGAAAAACTCGCCCTGTGATCAATTCTAACTTATGACATGGGCAGCCAATTATTGCATAATATTAATTGTTTTGTTCTATCATCCCTTAGTTTTAGTGGACGTGTATGCGTAGATTTAATATAAATAAATTAAATTTACTTAATTGATAAAAAGTAATTGCTATGGTGATAACAACATTTCAGAGGGCTTGAATAGGAAAACAACTTACCTTCCTTTGACTTATTGATTTTTCTCAATATCGAGAAAAGAGGTAAAAAAAAATTTACAAATTTTATAAAAAATTAATATTACTTAATTTGTATTATAATAACGGATATAATGACCTTAAATAAACAAAATCTAATGTAAAACTTCTAATTCGATTCAAATATTAAGAATAACAAAATTTGTAAAAAATAAAAAATATGTTAAAACCTATTTAGAAAAATAGATCTTGCAATGTATATCGTGTAAAAAAATAAAAATAAAATAATTTTTTTTTATATGGAGGTATAGTCGAAACAAAATTTTTTTAAAATAATTTATTGTAATTTTTGGCATAATCTATTATATTTAAATCCACATATTCATGGTGCACATGTGAAGCGCGATAGCCGCTGCTTTCTCCAACCCGGTCTACAAAGCTCGTCCGGTCTAAACCGGCACTATGGCGGTGAAGGCGATTGCTGAATTCCGGTCTTTTTAACCCAATTCGACCGAGCCCAGAATCGTGCACAAGAAGCTTCTTAGTTCTCCACCGTCTTCGTTGCTCGTGGTTTGCGCACGCTCACGACAGAGATGATGCAAGCAGTGGCGTTGAATCCATCGTATTGCAGGGCGCAACAAGCCCTAGAAGCGTCGTGTTCTGGCTCGTTGTTAACAATTCGTCCTTCTTCCTACGAGGTTCGTCGTATCTTCTTGATTTGTTTCTCGATTTTGATCAATTTTTTTTTTGTTTTGTTTTGTTTTATTATTATTATTATTATTATTATTATTATTATTATTATTATTATTATTATTATTATTATTATTATTATTATTATTATTATCGATTCTTATGAAACAGTTATTGAGTTCGGTTCTGATTGATACAGAATACGAGTTTTAGAAGAAGCAGTTTGTTGGGGCGGAAGATCTCTATTCGATCTTTCCGTCGATTTAGGGACGCAGCAGCTAGTAGGCGAGGTAAGGTTTTCAATTTTCAATTTCTGGTGATTTTTCTGATTTTTTTAGTATTTTAGTTATCAAATTGAGTGTGCACTGAACATTTCAAAAAAATAAAAGAAGAAGAAAAAGTTGATCTATAAGGCTGTGTAGGGCTTGTTCTTAAAATTTAGATGGAGAAAAAGGAATCAATGGAGTTGAAGGGAGCTGAAATAGGCCTTAATGGAAAATTATAATCCGAAGGAATTGGTTATTGGTTATGAAATCGAAATAGGAGCTTTGGAGCTCTAACTGAGACATTTCAGTTTTAGGAAGTAAGGACTAACTGGCATAAATATGATATCCGGATTAGTCTAGCATGAGTTTTGTACATGGTTATTGAAAATTGCTATGGGATTTGGTGTATTACCAATCTCTCGAGACTCATATGAAATGGCATAAATATGATATCCGGATTAGTCTAGCATGAGTTTTGTACATGGTTATTGAAAATTGCTATGGGATTTGGTGTATTACCAATCTCGAGAGACTCATATGAAATGGTTGCCCCGCCCGTCTGTGATTTGTGTGGCAGTGACAATACAGTGGCCGGTTTTCTTTATTTATATAATTCCAATTTCATTTTTTTACGGAGTAATTGTCTTCTCAAAATTATGAGACGTGTCCTTGTGGAGGTTGGGCTGTGTTCATCGTTCCTTACACAAACACCGCAATGTCGAAAGTCTCATGCACTAGGTATGCTCTTTTTTGTCGCACTTACCGAATTTTAGATTTATGTTTCTGAAATCCCATGACTATTACATGTCTAGTTGGAGCAACACATTGACGTCCCTTCTTGAGATTGGCTTTGAATGTTCTTATCTTGTGGCAATTAGAGTTTTTAGCTTTCATGGGTCATGTAATGATTTCATGATTTCATGTTTACACTTCTGCGCAACTTTTTTATTTATTTGCATACTTTTATTTCTTTTTATTTTTTAAAGTTGCAATAATTGGATGTTTTTGCCTCCCCAAGCAAAGTCATCAATGATATTCAACCCTTTTATCTATGGCATTTCTGCAGTTGTCAAGGCTATTGCCACCCCGGATTCAGCATTGGAATTGCCACTAACTGCAGAAAATGTTGAGTCCGTATTAGATGAAGTGCGGCCGTACCTTATGGCTGATGGGGGTAACGTGGCACTACATGAGATTGATGGAAATGTTGTTAGATTGAAACTACAAGGAGCATGTGGCTCCTGTCCAAGTTCGGTAATGACAATGAAGATGGGCATTGAACATCGTTTAATGGAAAAGATTCCAGAGATAGTTGCAGTTGAACCAATTACAGATGAGGAATCGGGACTTGAACTGAATGAAGAAAATATAGAAAAAGTGATTATCCCTTTCTTTAGTGAGCTCCTTTTACATTTAAATGTTATCAGCTTTCATGCATTCACTGTTTAAACCTTGTTTGATGGACTTGGAACTTGGAAGTGCTTGCAGTAACTGGTTCACCAGCTTTGTAGTGGATCAATACCAACTTCCTTATTTTGCTTTTTGGGTAGAATTATGTTGTTAATTGTAGAATAGAAAACAAGAGTGGGGACCAGAGATAATAGAGAGAGTGGAGAGGTTTTTGAGTGTTATGTTTTCTTGTTTTGAGAAATCTGTTATACTTGTTCTTCAAAAGGCTTTGGATGGTCCTCATTAGTTGGAATCTTTTTCTTCGATGATCTTAGATTAAGTGTTAATTTACTGGTACATGTGTGTTCATATGTCCATAGGGCCTCTTTCTTATTCTTTGTTGCAAAGATGATCGAGAATCCTTGCGTGATAGGTTTGGTGTACTTCTTTATGACTTCTTCAAAGCTTACTTGGAGTTATACAAAACTCAACTCAACACAAGAAATCTTTTCCCCAACTACATAGGTTTGGTTACGTGAATCCACTTTCTTTATTCCACTCTATCAAGGTCTAAGTATATAGTTATATTCCAGGTAGTTACATCATTGTTTGTTATTTACATTCATGATATTTTAGGTATTCTCTTTTTCTTACATTATTGTTAATTCCCAATGTCACTCTTCTTAACTGGCGCATCTAATGGTCGTTGTTGTGTATGTCTAAATCATATTAATCAGTTTTCTCTCATTTATTTCTAATTGAGGCTATTCTTACAATTTCCAATTATATTTATTTCTAATTTTATCCTTTAGTATTTTACCTCATTTCAAATTTCCATCTTAACATTCACATAATCCTATTGCTACCTGCAATAACTATGGCGCGGCAGGTGGTCCTTTGCATTAATCACCACTAATGTTCCTTACTTCTATGACACTTGATATTTTTATTGCTTAAACATTTCTTTGACAATGAACTGGAGAACCATTTTATTTGGGCATGGATCTTTTCGTTTTCAACCACATCTTTGGTATTTGGTGATTAGTTTTGCATGTTTCAGAATTTGTTGCTTGCAGCATGATCACAGTTTGATCGTGTGAGTTACCTTTCTCATCACAGGTCCTTGGAGAGATAAGGCCATACCTTGTGGGAACAGGAGGTGGAGATCTTGAACTCGTTGCAATTGAGGAACCAATTGTGAAAATCCGTATCATGGGACCAGCAGCAGGGGTCATGACTGTTCGGGTGGCAGTAACGCAAAAGCTACGAGAGAAGATACCTGCAATTGCAGCAGTTCAGCTTCTTTGAAGACTTAGATCTTCCCACTCATTCGTACAACAATTACTGCCGAGCTTGCATCCACACTGTTGAAATCATGTATATTTAAATATTATTTTGTTTCAATAGTTTAAGATTATTTGTCGTGCTTCCTGTATGTATGGGTACCAATAGATGCCAATTTTTCTTTGTTATTGATCACTGAACTTCTCCTTAGGTTCTCCATGTTTCAGTCTCCGGTTGCTCCTCTTCTTCAATGGGTATAAGTTATGAGTTATGACTGAAAATGGCAATATTCTATTATCTTGAAATCTCTTGCTGACTGTACAGAAGCAGCGATTGAATAAAGATTGATGTATTTTAATGCTTATGACTTGTCAGTTTGTGATTGATAAACGAAGAGCTAGTTATTTGTTACAAAAGAATACCTATTGTCAAGTTGTTATGGAGAGACCCTTAACATGAAATTGAGATTGCAAATAAAGTACCAAATATCTATCTGCCAGACAGTTTTATTGGCAGGAAAATAAAATAAATATTAGGGTAGCTTGTATCTTTTGCAAGCAGTTTGAGCAAACAAACTTTGAACAAAGAATCCTTTAGACATATTTGATGGATTGTCTAAAAATGCATGAATTGTCTAAAAGTAGGTTTATACCAAGGATTTGCGTTAAGCCCATATCTTTTTGCACTAGTTATGGATGAATTGTCTAAAAATATTTAAGAAGATATATCATGGTGTATGTTATTTGCAGATGATATAGTACTGATTGATAAAATTATAGCTAGAGTAAATGCTAAGCTAGAGGTTTAGAGAGAGGCTATAGAATTTAAAGAGTTTAAGATTAGTAGAATTAAGATTGAATATGTTAAATGAGATTTTAGTGGAAGTAGAAATATTAATGAAGAGATAATGAAGATTGGATGTCAAGAGACACCAAAGAGTAAAAATTTTAGGTTGTTGAGATTTGTTTCCTATAAAAATTTATTTCCTGTATAGATTTGTTTCCTGTACAGAATTATTTCCTTAAGGATTTATTTCCTTTAAGGAATATAGCAGTTACTAAAATTGTAAATGTAGCTATAAGTACATAGCCACGTATGTCTATATATATGGAGTCCCTCCATTAAGACATTACACAAAAATAAATATCCTTTCTCTTCTCCCGTGGATGTAGGCCATAGAGCCGAACCACGTTACATATTGTGTCGTTCGTTATTTTATTTTCTTAACATGGTATCAGAGACCTAGTTTTCATTACTGGGAAATCTGTTTCGGCCTTCATCGCCGGAATCATCATTCTCAGCCTTCATCGCCGGAATCCTCTTGGGTGGCCTTCATCGTCGGCTGTCGGAATCCTCCATCTTCATCACCGTTGCTGCTGTTCGTTGCATTTCCGCTGCCGCCGCTGTGTTTCTGCGACGCTGCCATCGTCATCACCGTCGTCTGCAACTGGTTTGTGCGACTGGATCGCCTGTAAATCGCGATCCTCATCTTCCATATCCATTTCAATCGCGATCTGGAACTGCTGCTGAATAGCCATTTAAATCGCGATTTGCAAATCGCGGCTGCACTGTTCATCGTCTCACTGTTCATCGTCTTCCTTTTTCGATCTGCAACTGTTGCTGCAAATCGCGTCTTCACTGTTCATCGTCTCACTATTCATCGTCTCCCTTTTCCGATCTGCAACTGTTTTTCGTCTGCAACTGTTGCTGCTAATCGCGTCTGCAACTGTTTTCGTCTCACTATTCATCGTCTTCCTTCGTCTCAACTGTTTTCAATCCCTGCAACTCGATCTGTGTTAGTCTGCAACTGCTGCTGCGAATCGCGATTGTCTGCAAATCGCCATTCTGCGAATCGCAATTTTCTGCAACCTCTGTTCGACCTTTCTGAACTCACTGTTCACTGTCTGCAACCTCTGAACTCATCTTCATCCTTCGTCTTCTCTCTCTTTCTTCTTTCTTTCTCTTCGTCTTCTTCTTCTTTACATCTCCTTCTTCGATCTGTCTTCTTCTTCTTCATTCTTCTTCATCTTCTTCCTCTTCTTCTTTCTTTCACTATCGACTGTTCTTCTTCTTTCGTTTCGGCTGTTCTTCATCTTGAAGAACGAAACGAAAAAAAAAAATGTCGGTTACTTCCAAAATAGTGCAGACAGAAGACACAGTTGATAAGATAGAGAAAGAAGAACTACCAAACATTCAAGCAGCCTACAGACTTGATGGAAAAATTTATTTGAAGTGGTCTCAGCTGGTACGTACTTTTCTGAAGGGCAGAGGAAAACTAAGTCATCTTCTGGGCACTGGACCTACACCTGGAGATCCTAAGTTTAGAGCGTGGGATAACGAAGATGCTTCTATAATGACATGGTTATGGAATTCAATGGCGCCAAATATTAGCGATACATGCATGTTTCTAACTACAACCAAAGACATTTGGGATGCCGTTCTTCAGACATACTCTAAGGCCCATGATGCAGCCCAAGTGTATGAAATCAAAGTGAAAGTTGGAACAACAAAACAAGGCAACATGACGGTCACTGAATATGCCAATGTATTGAAAAATCTTTGGCAGGAACTTGACCATTATAGGTGTATTGAGACTAAATGCCCTGCAGATGCTGTAATTTTAAAGAACTATATTGAGAAGGGTCGAGTCTATGACTTCTTGGCTGGACTCAATGCAGAGTTTGATCAAGTGAGAGTTCAAACTCTCAACAAAGAGTTGCTAACACTGAATGAGACTATCTCCGCTATCCGGACTGAAGAAAGCAGAAGAAGTGTTATGCTCACACCTCAGAAGTTGGAAGGCTCAGCTATGATCGCCAATCGGGGAAATGATCAGAGGACACACACTCCGCGCGCTGAATCATCAAAGGTCCCAAATCGAGACAATAGGGACAATCTAAGGTGTACTTATTGTCAGAAGACTAGACATACAAGGGAGAAGTGTTGGAAACTTCATGGCAAGCCTTCAACTTTCAGTAAAGAATGGGGTTACAACGGAGGACAACAGAAAACCAGTGGCCAAGCACATCTGTCTACTGAATCAACAGTTGCAGCCTCCCCGGTGACAGACGGATTCAGCCAAGACGATATTGAAAGATTAAAATCTTTGCTTGGCACTCTTGACAAACCCTCAGGTACCTGTTCATTGGCCCATTCAGGTAATTTTCCTATTTCTATTGGATTTAACGTCTCGGATAAAACTTTTGCTAACTCTTGGGTTATAGATTGGTGCTACTGATCACATGACCAATTCTCCCAATATATTTCATACCTACAACCCATGTCCTAGTAGTCGGAAAATAGCCACAGCTGATGGATCATTAACCACAGTTGCTGGTATAGGTGATGTTCACATCAACCCCACCCTTACACTCAGAAATGTTCTTCATGTTCCTAAACTATCTACCAATCTTATCTCTATTAAAAAATTGACCCATGATCTGAGTTGTAATGTGACCTTCTTCCCTACTTACTGTGCATTTCAGGACCAGGACTTGGGGACGATGATTGAACATGCTAAGGAACAGGACGGGTTGTATTACCTTGAGACACTAGTACATCCGATCAAGAGTACCACTTCATTTCTCTCTGAGCACAAACTTTCCAATAAAGAAAAGCTATGGCTCCATCATCGCCGCCTTGGCCATCCTTTTTTTCGATCTCTTAAAATCATGTTTCCTTTTTTGTTTAAATCTCTGAATGTTGAAGATTTTCATTGTGAAGTGTGTGAACTTGCGAAACACAAACGTATATCTTTTCCACTTAGCAATGACAAAAGTTCAAATTCTTTTGATCTCATTCATAGTGATATTTGGGGTCCCTCTCCAATCCCTAATGTTTCTGGAGCGCGATGGCTTGTGTCCTTCATTGATGATTGTACTAGAGTCTCGTGGATATTCTTATTAAAACAAAAATCCGATGTGAGCTTTATTCTCCCTACCTTCCATAACATGATACACACCCAGTTTGGTGCTAAAATCAAGAGATTTCGATCTGACAATGCTCGAGACTATTTTAATCAAACATTGACCAATTACTTCCAAACCGAGGGGATCATTCATGAATCATCCTGTGTTCACACTCCACAACAAAATGGAGTTGCTGAAAGAAAAAACGGTCACCTACTTGATACAACCCGAGTCTTTTTATTTCAGCATAATATGCCTAAGTCCTATTGGGCGGAAGCTGTCCTTACTGCAACACATCTTATTAACCGTCTACCATCCCGGACCCTTGATTTCAAAAGTCCTATGGAAAAGCTACGTCAATTTTATCCTATGCTTAAAATCTCCAATAATCTTATACCTAAAATATTCGGGTGTGTTTCATTTGTCCATGTTCACCAACCCAACAGGGGAAAGTTGGACCCTAGAGCTCTTAGGTGTGTTTTTGTCGGATACTCTTCCACTCAAAAGGGATATAAATGGTATCATCCGCCATCAAAGAAATTCTTTGTCTCAGCCGATGTCAATTTCTATGAACCTGAGCCCTATTTTACCGCTCATTCTCTTCCGGGGGAGAATGTCATCATCGAAGATAAGGATCGGAACTCCCTTGATAACCCTTTTGACCTTTTTGACCTTTTTGACCCCTTTACTCTCCAACAAACCAAACCTGAATCTCCCACACCCCCTGTACCCAATGACGAACCTAAGGATCGGGTGACTGGACAAGTGAACTCAAGGAATAAAGCCGCAGCTCCTGAACCGATGCAAGTTCAAGAATCTGAACTAATCCCTGAGAATGAGGTAACAAATCCTGAACCCTCCTTACAAATTTCATTAGTTCCTGAAACTAACAATGATCTTTTAGCCTCTGAACCTGACAATGACCTTCCCATTGCCATTAGAATGGGAACAAGGGAATGCACTAAACATCCCTTGTATCCACTATCTCATGTTGTATCCTTTGAGAAGTTCTCACAAACCCATAAGAGTTTCCTTACCAGCCTGAATAATATCCAGACTCCTACGTCATTATCCGAGGCTTTATCTAATACAAATTGGAAATAAGCTATGAATGTGGAAATGGAAGCCCTGGAGAAAAATACAACATGGGAGTTGGTAGACTTGCCTCCAGGAAAGAAACATGTTGGATGCAAATGGGTTTATACAGTAAAATACAAAGCATATGGGTCCCTAGAGCGCTACAAGGCAAGATTGGTAGCCAAAGGATATACTCAGACATATGGGGTGGACTATCAAGAGACATTTGCTCCAATTGCAAAAATGAATACTGTGAGACTTCTTTTGTCATTGGCAGCTAATTATGACTGGGATCTGCAACAATTTGATGTAAAAAACGCATTTTTACATGGGGATTTAGAGGAAGAAATCTATATGGAAGTGCCTCCACGATTTGGCACCACTGATAAAGTGTGCAAATTAAAAAAGGCCCTGTATGGACTTAAACAATCTCCGAGGGCATGGTTTGGTCGGTTTGCCAAAGTAATGACAAGTATGGGATATAAACAAAGCCAAGGAGATCACACTCTGTTTATTAAGCACTCGACTTCAGGGGGAGTTACAGCTTTATTAGTGTATGTTGATGACATCATCATGACAGGAAACAATGAAAACGAGAGACAACATTTGAAGCAGTGTTTGACCGAGAAATTTGAGATCAAGGAACTAGGGAGATTGAAATACTTCCTAGGGATTGAAGTGACACACTCTAAACAGGGAATCTTTATCTCTCAACAGAAGTACGTTACAGACCTTCTTAAAGAAACAGGGAAGCTAGCAAGCAAACCAATGAATACTCCTATTGATCTTAATCACAAGCTTGGAAAAGCTGAAGAAGCGCCGACTGTTAATAAAGAGATGTATCAAAGACTAGTAGGAAGACTCATCTATCTCTCTCACACAAGACCTGATATTGCATATGCAGTGAGCGTAATAAGTCAGTTCATGCACAATCCTAAAGATATTCATTTGTAAGCAGCTAATTGCGTTCTACAGTATCTTAAAGGGACTCCAGGACAGGGCATCCTATTTAAACGACACACAGGAATGGTTCTTGAAGCATATACTGATTCAGACTATGCTGGTTCAGTAGTTGACAGAATATCAACTACTGGATATTGTACGTTTCTTGATGGGAATTTGGTGACATGGCGAAGTTAAAAACAGAATGTAGTGGCCAGATCTAGTGCTGAAGCAGAATTACGAGCAATGGCACAAAGGGTTTGTGAGATATTATGGTTGCAGATAATTTTGACAGATTTGAAGATACACTGGGATGGCCCTATGAGACTCTATTGTGACAATAAATCTGCAATTAGCATTGCCCATAACCCAGTCCAACATGATCGAACCAAGCATATAGAGATTGATAGACACTTTATTAAAGAGAAGCTTGACAGTGGGTTGATCTGTACTCCATATATGTCTACCAATAAGAAGCTCGCCGATATGCTCACTAAAGGGTTAAATCATACTGCATTTCAAGCAAATGTGTCCAAGCTGGGAATGGTAAACCTTTATTCACCAGCTTGAGGGGGAGTGTTGAGATTTGTTTCCTATACAAATTTATTTCCTGTATAGATTTGTTTCCTGTACAGAATTATTTTCTTAAGGATTTATTTCCTTTAAGGAATATAGCAGTTACTAAAATTGTAAATGTAGCTATAAGTATATAGCCATGTGTGTCTATATATATGAAGTCCCTCCATTAAAAGATTACACAAGAATAAATATTCTTTCTCTTCTCCCGTGGATGTAGGCCATAGAGCCGAACCACGTTACATCTTGTGTCGTTCGTTATTTTATTTTCTTAACATAGGTATTTGAGATCTATTATACATAAAGAAAGTGAAATAGGTGAGACTGTGAATTATAGAAATAAAGCAGGATGGGTCAAGTGGAGGAGTGCTTTTGGAGTATTATATGATAGACACATCTCATTGAAGTTAAAGGAAAAATTTTATAGAGTTGCTATTGGGCCAGTCATGCTATATTGTACAGAATGTTGGGCAATTGAACAACATGTTAACGAACTAAGTGTAACAAAAATGTGAATGCTTAGATGGATATGTGGTAAAACTTTAAAAGATAAGATAAAAAACGTGCATATTCGGACAATGGTAGGAGTGACGCCAATTGAAGATAAAATGAGATAAAATCGACTAAGGTGGTTTACGCACATACAACGTAGGCTTTTAGTTGCACCAGTTTAGAAGAGTGACCTATTGACACTATATGACAACAATAAAGGTAGAGATAAACTTAAAATAACATAGATAAAGATAATTAAAAAAAATTTAACTTTTTTTAATTTGAATGTAGACTTAGCCCTTGATAGAGTTGAGTAGAAGAATCAGATTCATATAGCCAACCCGATATAGTTGGAAAAAGGTTTAGTTGAGTTGAGTATATATTTGATGGATTGATGAGCTATCTCATTTCAATAAGAGATTGATAAGAAAGTATTAGTGATATAAATGCATTATGACAAAAATAAAAAAAATTTGTACACAGGCATAAAGAAGAAAAAAACAAAACAAGAGAAAATTGCATAACCATTTCATGTAAAAACCTAAAGATAAGTAACAACTCCCCTATTTATATACATGGTGTAAGATCAAATTCGTTTGCATCTCCTAGCGCAACAGAGGTACTTCCCTGTCTTTATCTTGCATTTAACAGCATCCTTAGCACATTTTTCATCTTTGGCCTAGCCACTGGTGACATAGCAATACAACCCAAAGCAATCTTAAAGACCGAAAGCATCTGACTTCGAACTACAAGTGACGTTTTACTGAGAGTAGGATCAAGAATGCAATCCCAGTCTTCCCTCTTAGTTGAATTACTTAATACCCATTTCGCCAATTCAGTCCCCTCGCCGACTGCTGGCTTGCCTGTTACCAATTCCAGCAGGATGACCCCAAAGCTATAGACATTCCCCGGCATCGTCACTCTCATTGTGTAAGCATACTCTGCAAACCATAGAAGAAGGCTTAAGGTTAGAGGATTTTAGAGTTTGTATACAACTTTGGCTTATTACACAAAGGTTAGGGAGTTATTAAATTATACCTGGTGGAATATACCCAACAGAACCGGCAACTGCTGAAAGGCTTCCAGTGCTCTTAGAAGGATCAATCACCTTACAAAGTTCAATATCCCCGATCTGGGGTTCCTTGAGGGACTTAAGTAATATGCTTTTGGTTGAAAGGTCAAGTAGGAGAATTGGGCCAGTGGTGCACCCATGAAGAAAAGCCAGCCCTTCAGCTACTCCAATAGCCATATCGAAACGGGTTGCCCAATCCAGAGAATCTCCCAAGCTTCCATGAAGAGCATCAAATAAAGTTCCCTCCGTAGCATATTCATAGAATACATAAGCACTATCAATACTCAAAACATAGGCCAGAGGGATCATAACATTTGAGTTGCTCAGCCTCCCTAAAGCCTCTAGCTCTTGCCCGAATTTCTCATGGTTCCCTAACTGAAGTATCTTGTCACTCCAGTTTAGCTTCTTCACATAATACCTTGCTCCACAGGGCATCACAGCCTTGTAGTAGGTTGAGAACCTGCTCTTGAGCTTTATGTTTGTTGGGTCAGTAACCGCTTTCATCGCTGAATTGAAGTTGATCCCAGATTTGTTAATGCAGTTTGTAGTTATGATATGGCCTCGGATGACCTGAGGCAGAGATACTTCTTCTTCTTCTGAATGTAAATTCTCATCGTTCACCCGATAAAACCTTCTTGAGACCAGAAAGAGAACTATTGCCATAATTCCTATAGCAATTACTGCAGTCACAATAGAAACAAGAATTACCATAGTAACTGAATTTTTCTTACTTGTGGAAGTGTAAGTAGGATTCTTCTTGGGAGTTGTTTTAGCGGTATTGAGATCCTTGTTTCCAGATTTTTCAACTCGTACATATGGCTTGAAATCAGGGACGGTTCCAGAGAGTTGATTATTAGAAAGCAGCAACCATGTTAGGGTTTCAATTTCCGTCAGAAACTTCGGGATCTTGCCGGTGAACCTGTTGTTTGAGAGATCTAAAATCTCTATTACATGCAATCTTCTGAGTGTATCTGGGATTGGACCCTCGAAGTAGTTGTGACTGAGGTTAAGTGCAAACTTCAAGGTAATTGGCAGATTTGGAACCTGCCCACTTAAACAGTTAGTTCCGAGCTGAAGTTCTTGTAAATTCAAGTTACCAGTTAAATCTGGTATTGAACCGTTGAGTTTATTGTCTTGTAGGTTGATACTTGTAAGATTCTGTAAGCTGGAAATTTCTGATGGGATTGAACCAGAAAGAGAATTTCCACTTATATTCAGAGTAGATAACTGAGATAATTGGGAGAGCTGAGTTGGAATTTCTCCGCTGAATCGGTTTAATTGAAGCTTCAAAACTTGGAGCTGTTTAAGAGAGCCCAACTCTTTAGGCAAAGAACCCGTCAGCTTGTTCTGGGCAAGATTCAAAAGTGCCAAACTCTTGCAGCTGCCCAATTCCATAGGTACGTTACCACTGAAACTGTTATTGTCCAGCTCTAGATAAGTCAATTTCAAGAACCTTCGAAATGCTGCAGAAGGAATGCTTCCACCGAGCAAATTGCTTCCCAGTCGTAACCGAATCAAGTTTGGAGAAATATTTGCAGGAATAGGCCCTACCAGTAAATTATAAGATAGATCAACATGCTGCAAATTTTGTGGTGAAAGAAGATCATCTGGAATCAAGCCATTCAACCGGTTATAACTGAGATCCAAACTTGTCAGATATCGAGAAATTCCATTAGGAATGGTACCTGTAAACCTGTTTTGATTGGCAGCAAGCCTTGACAAGGTTTGTATACTTGAAAGGCCTTCAGGGATTGCTCCAGTCAGAGAATTAGAAGAGAGAAGGAGAATTTCCAACTTGGAAAGGCTTTTTATAGAATTAGGAACAGACCCAGTAAGATTATTCACACTGAGGTCAATCAGAGATAGATTTTGGTAATTCATGAAGAGTTCTTCTGGTATTGGACCTTCAAAATGATTCTTTGATAGCTGCAATTCCTCCAAAACCAAGGACTTACCAAGCTTAGTAGGAATAAACCCAGTAAAGCTATTCATACTAAGATTCAAGCTTTTAATGCCAACGAAACCATCAAATTCTAACCCAATCTTTCCACCCAAAGAATTGTAAGACAAGTCCAGAATCTCTAACCCAGAAAACCCATTAAATATAGGCAAAGAACCACCCAATCTGTTCCAACTGAAATTCAACACTTTCAACCCAGTAATCTTCCCACAATTGGCAATGAACCCATCAGGGATTGAGGTCAGATAATTTGAGGAAAGATCAAGAAACTGTAATGAATCAATCTGACACAAAATAGTAAGAAAATCAGAACCAGAGATTGCAAGACCAGAAAGAGAGATCCTGGTTATGGAAGTGGAGGTATTGTTGGTAGAATTGCAAGTCACTCCTTTCCATGAACATGGATTAGATGCTGTGGTGTTCCAACTTTGGCTTCTCACAACTTGTGATAGTTTGATCATGGTGTTTCTTTGATTTGCAGGAAGTTCACACAAGATTAAAGGCATGAAGAACATGAAGCAAAAGCAGTAGAAGGAAGAAGAACTGAAAAAATACCTGCCCATCATTTTAGAACTTCAATTTTGCTTTCAGAGAAGAGGCAGTGAACAAGAAGGCAAGATTTTCTTCTTCTTCTTTGTTCTTCTCTGTCGTTTTTGGTAGTGTTGGACATTTTGATTTTGAGCTCCGGTGAGTTTTGTTGGAGATGGTGGTCTTGTTGACTGAAGCAAAGACTTTGACTGATGACCCTTCTCTTTATTGGTTTTCTCTCTTTTCCAACTTCCTTTGCATTGACTGAACTGAATTGCAACAGTCAGCCCTTTCTGCACTTCAAAAACATTGAAAGTAGGATCAAATCTTCAAACTTGTAGACATAAGACACCATTGTCTCCTTCATGGGACCCATGAAATTCTCTGCAAGTCTTTGTTCTGACTCTTTCTCCCAGCACTA
The DNA here is from genome assembly GCA_035771175.1 of Paratinospora sagittata. Classification (NCBI taxonomy): domain Eukaryota; kingdom Viridiplantae; phylum Streptophyta; class Magnoliopsida; order Ranunculales; family Menispermaceae; genus Paratinospora; species Paratinospora sagittata. Next base: position 11,225 of record JAYMFD010000304.1, on the reverse strand, counting down.
ATGCCAATGTTTGCTGGTGTCCTTCGTCATGCAGAAAACGCGTGGGGGATTGATGGCACCCTTGCCTCTCACGTCAACCCAAAACTACTGGTTGTTTTTTTTTTAATTATTATTATTATTATTTTAATTTTTTGGTGAATGTCAGTGAAGATTTGGGGAAGAGGGTAGTTTTTTCTTTTGTTATTTTTTTCATTAGATTTTTGGAATTCTTTGTTCTGCAATCGCTTTTACCAGGATTAATTATAGGAGCTAAGAAATGTTGAGAATATATGTCATGGGTGATGGATGACATTTGACTGGAATAGTTTTTGGAGAGAACGAGGAAGTCACTCAGTCAACCTGTGAAATTTTACAAGGACCCTAATAGAGGGCCGAGTAGAAACTGTACCCGTACACTTGAGCTCCTTAAAATCAAAATGGACTAGTCCAATACACACGGTGCTGTGTTGAGCTAAGGGACTCAGGGACCAAGTATACTTTTCAAGTATCAAAAACATTACCGACTTCAAAAGGACCTTGACCGAGGGACTCATGAGTATAATCGTCCCTTAGATCAGTACGGAGTTGCCTAATTTACATAGTTCTGTCTTGATCTAAGAAACTTGAGCATCTGATTATATTTTTCGGAGTATACTTTTAATTTCAAGCCCCAAAGCGTTACCAATTTTAATTTTGGGTGTATTTGAAGACCAATTGCTGAATCTCACCTCAAATCAAATCAATTTGGCTGTAATTTGTGGGGCATATTTCATATTAGGAAAGCATTTGATGAAACTTACTAGGGACCAATTAAAAAGTGCAAATTTGATGAGTTAAGTAAATCAAAGCTGTTAAGGGTCAATAACACAAACCCCTAAACAGAGCTCCATGCATTGGAGATAGCCACATGCATGGAGCTATTTCTAGGTTTAGTGTTTGAAAGTGGCAAAGCTTTTTAATCGCTAGTGTTTTATTCCTACCATTGAATGCTAGACTTTCAGCCCCTTTTTGCACTGCAAGCAGTTTTTTTAATCTTTCTAGCTTGCGGTCCCAAATTCTGCTTTTTTAGGCTCATCTCGTGAAGAAAAACTGAAAAAGGCGTCTTGCAGCTGGTCCAACCCCTGACGTACTGCAAAAAACTGATTCTCTATCAATCCCTCTTTGATTAGGAATTTTGACTTCACATTGGGTTGAGCGATTTGCCTGTTCCCACTTTAATTACCCTTTTTTTTTTCAAGAAAAATATTTGGTGGTGCTTTTTTTTTTTTTTTTTTTGTTGCTTGACAACGTCATTTTTTTATACTGACACATGATCTCTATTAGATGTTGAGAATGCTGCGCAACATACATATACATCTTTAAAATATTAACATCTAAAGTATATAAAACATTTTTTATGTGGGCAACTCTTCATCCAACCATATAATTTATTTTCCTATTGAATTTTATTTTCTGTGCAATTTTAACAATTCAAATTTATAGGTTTTAGAACTTCCATCTACCAAACTTAGAGTAAGACCCAACTGTAGTTAGGTACAAAATAATGGAAATTATTTCACTTGAAAATCTGTAAATTGATCAAATAATATAGGTTGTTGAAGTGGGCCTTTGTTCACTCTGTTTGTTGATCCATTCCATTCACATTCTACCCACCAACATCTTTCCTACACAAAAATATAAATATACGATACAATAAAATATATTCGCACTCAACACTCACTGTTAAATATTTTGATGTATTATATAATATATGGTTGACGTATATATAATATTAATCAATAAACAAAATCAAAGAATGCACCAGGACAAAATAAATAAATATGTAAGACAAAACGCATTTATAATTTTTATTTTATATATTTTTGTGGGGCAGGTTGGGTGAATAATGTGTGGGGGATCTCCCTTTTCCCCTGGTTTAAGTGGGTTCCACAAGCATGAAGTAGTTATCTACGTGACACAGCTAATAAATATATTTATTAAATTTCCTGAATAATTTAGTAAAAAATCTTTTCACATTTTTATCTGTAATTAGTAGAATCATAATACACTGTTAAAATGGTAGGTTACATTTGATGAACTCACACTAATTAAATTGAGTCACATTTGTTATCTTCATTATTAAAAATTATTTAATTAATGACGTTAACATAAACGTGTGCCAACACATTAAATTTTTTTTTTTTCAAAAAGTGGGTAACAACACCCACATTTACGAAAAAAAAATATATTAAAACCCTTAATTAAAAAAAAGATAAGAATCATGTGACAATTGTCATTATCTCCGAATTAAAAGGTGCAAACCTGGTTGCTCATGTATAGATAAACTCGAATATGATACTTGGTTGGATGATCTTGATTCCCGTTATGGTGATTCCACGAGCCACCGCAAAATCAAGGATATCAAAGACGAGGTCTTGACGGGCCAAGAGAGCCGACGTAAGACAAAAAGTCTGTAAGTATCCATGGATCCCTTTGGTGATAGTCCTCCTTCATCTTCTAATTAAATGTATTTTTTTATATTTTTAAATAATTTTTTATAAAATATTGTATTAAAATTACCCTAAGAGCCCTCTTTGCTAATAAACACATTTACTTTAATTAGTATATATTTAACATGCAATTTTATCTAAAATCCCTATATTTCTATATAAATCAATTAATTTTTTAATTTTTAATTTTTAATAAATCATTTTTCCAACGTATTAAAGAAGTGGGCTCCGCTTCATTCCGACACGCGTATTATTCGCACATCGCCCCCTCGCGTATTTAGGCAGCCGTGCTTCTCATACTTTATCGTCAACGATCCACTACACTCGAACCTACCTACAAACAAGTCAGCTAGATTTCACCATGACCTCCAGAACCGTCTATCAAAACCACAGATCTTTCCCACAGTATAATCATGGGCCCATCAAATTCATTCTTACATACGACACACCCTACTAAATCACTATCACTACAAAATCTAGCCACCGAAAGCCACCGCGCACAAGCTTTCTTCAATCGATCCATTTCTTGATCTAACCAAAACGGCAAAACCAGAACAAGAACCAAAAACCAAAAAAAAAAAAAAAACTCTGCAAATATCTTCTTCTTCGCAACTGAGAATCGAAGGCGAAGATTATGGTAATGGCGGAAGAAGAGGATTAATAGATGAGTTTACAGTTGAAGAAGAAGAAGAAGAATAACAATGGATCTAGTGAAATGGACAGTGGAGATCTTGTGACTGCTGCTGCTACTGCTACTGCTACTGCTACTTCCGCCATTGAGTTCTTAGGGTTTGGTGTTGAGTCATGGCGGCTGCGGCGGCGGAGGCTACTCAGAGCTGGACTAGCGCGTACAAGGGAATGTCATCGGACAACATCAAGGGTTTGGTTTTGGCGCTGTCGTCAAGCGTTTTCATCGGCGCTAGCTTCATTGTGAAGAAGAAGGGGTTAAAGAAGGCCGGCGCATCCGGAATCAGAGCTGGTGAGTGTAATTTTGTTCGAGATCTTAGGTGTTTTTTTTTCATGAACTGATGAACTTAGAGATACGTGTTTTGGTGGTACTTTGATGATGCATTTAGTTAGTTTTGTTTTCTGGATCTTGAGTTTCTATGTATACAACGAAGGTCATTGGATGCATGAGTTAGAAAGAATGACTTACTAACATTATTCGATAAGAGGAGAGGTAGAGGAAGATGTAAAATAACACGGACAGAGATAATTAAGAAAGATAGGGTGGAATTTGATGCTGGTTTTAATGTTTAGAGTTGATGAATTTGTTAGTTTTTGATTTCTGGATCTTGAGTTTGTATACGAATGAGGAAGGCCTTTGGATGCACCAATTAGGAAGAGTGACTTATTAACATTACATGGTAATGATAAAGGTAGAGGAAGACCTAAAATAATGTGGACATAAATAATTAAGAAAGAGATTTAACTTCTTGTAATTTAAATGCTGACCCGACATTTGATAGAGTGGAGTAGAGGATGCGGATATATGTAGCCAACCCCATGTAGTTGGGGAAAGGCTTAGTTGAGTTGAGATTTCTGGATCTTGAGTTTCTGCTGCGACTGTGATCTTGAGTTTTGGGTGAACTGGAACATGGAATTTTGGTTTGTTTATGTCTGTATGGAGTCGATTGTCTTGTGGATTGCAAGAGTGGGAATATGTGGTTAAATGTGCTGGCTAGTTTAGTTAGTTTCATTTTTGCCTTGTGTCCTAGTGTTTGGAGATCCGTTTGATGGCTTCAAAGGGAATATCTAATTAGAAGACTTGAATTAACGTTATATCTTTAGAGTGCGATGATACGATCTCCTTTTTACTGAGGTTTTCGAGTTCTGTACCCGGCCAATTCCTAGACACTGATTGGAGCTAGTGGGCTACTAAGCCATTGGATAGTTTTAGTTTTGCTAATTGTTACAGAATAGGCAATGCAGACCTTTGGCAGTGAAAAATAAAAATTAAGGTGTTTTTTCACGTCTTTTGGATAATTAGTGGAATTCCATCACTTTCCAAACATAGAGCTTAATTCCACCTTTTTCTCAAACTCTTGCTTATGCTATACTATGCCCAAAACATCAGATCTAAGGGTTAGAAAATGAGATTCATTAATGCAAGCTCTAGTCATCACCAGAGCTGTAGACTTTGCTATAAACCCCTTATGAGGAGTTGAATTCCTAACCTCGTTGTTCTTGCCTTCCTTTTCCGCCTGGCAAAACAAGCACCTCTTTTGATCATCTATACTAAGATAACTTGATACTTAAAATGAAAAAAATGGTGTTAAAAAGTGTGAATTATTTTTCATAGAGTTCTAGAGCCTATTCCCATTCTTGTGAATGTTTGTTATCGTTGCTTCTGAATAAGTACAACATTTAGCGTTGCTTTCATTGGTCGAAAGATTTTCCATTATGTGAAAATTACTCCATTTCTGCAAGCTGCATCTTGTCATTTGTCAAAAATTGCATGTCATAGGCAGCAAATGCAAGTGTAACCAAAATGTTGGTTTGCTGCTAATGTGCATCAAAATAAATGTGAAATGTATTAAAGTCAACTTTAATTGTTTGTATCCTATCCTTCTCTTTCTATTCAAATATACGTCATGGGTTTAAGATTATGATTCAAATCAATGGATCTTACTATTTATTATCCAATTTTATGGCAAAAAGACTCAAATCTAAAACTAGAATCATCATGCCTGAGAGATCTGTAGAAAATTCTATAAGCTCCATGAAACCATTAAAATACCGGAACTCTATGACATGAGTGATTTGCCGATCTATCTATCTATATATCTATCTATCTATCTATATATATATATTGGGTGTTTTTGATTGGCAGGTGTAGCGCCACAACCTTCAAATTTGACCACATTTCTTGAAATATGTCAATCTATAGTTTAGTTATTGACTAGAGATGTAGGCCCCAACTTTAATTGTTTGTATCCTATCCTTCTCTTTCTATTCAAATATACGTCATCGTACTATTTATTATCCAATTTTATGGCAAAAAGACTCAAATCTAAAACTAGAATCATCATGCTTGAGAGATCTGTAGAAAATTCTATAAGCACCATGAAACCATTAAAATACCAGAACTCTATAACACGAGTGATTTGCCGATCTATATATATATATATTGGGTGTTTTTGATTTTCAGGTGTAGCGCCACAACCTTCAAATTTGACCACATTTCTTAAAGTATGTCAATCTATAGTTTAGTTATTGACTAGAGATGTAGGTCCCTTTAGGCATTTGTGTAAATAGTAAGTGGTTGTGGGTGAGGGAGTTTTTATGTGTTTATGTTTGATGCTTCATTCTCTTACATGCTTTTGTATTCCTAATTGTATGAAACTTTGTAAAAGGTTGTGTATTTTTCATGACATGTGATGTTTCTCATGCATCAGAGTTTGCTTACTTTCATTAGCTATGAGTTAAAAGATCTCTTAAAAACTAATCTGCTGGTGAACTTTTGCAGGAAGTGGGGGGTACTCTTATTTGTACGAACCACTTTGGTGGGCAGGCATGATTACAAGTGAGTTTCCTGACCTTTTTATTATTAGATTGCTAGACAGACAGTGTATATTATATAGTTGATGCAAAATGAGTTGTTTGAACTTTGAAGTGGATTTTCTCAGAAATTTTTATTTATGGTAAAGATAATCTGGTTTGACTTTAATCTTCTGAAAGCTATGAGTAGCTAAATTAGTTGCATCTAATTCTGCAGGAGGTCATACTATTTATTTTTTAAAATCTATATACTAATGAGAGGATTGCCATTTTGACAGTGATCGTGGGGGAAGTTGCTAATTTTGCCGCTTATGCATTTGCTCCAGCTATTCTGGTCACTCCTCTTGGGGCACTCAGCATCATTATCAGGCACGAGATGATGTCATGTTATATTATATATATAACTTTATTTTCTATGTTATGCTTGGTAACAAGCCATCTTGTCTTGCAGTGCTGTACTTGCACATATAATTTTGCGGGAGAAGCTACATGTTTTTGGTATTCTTGGTTGTGCTCTTTGTGTTGTTGGATCTACAACAATTGTCTTACATGCTCCTCAAGAACAAGAGATCGAATCTGTCAAGGAAGTATGGGACCTTGCTACTGAGCCAGGTGTTTGATCCTATATATAGTAAAACTGTCATTTTAGCTGTCCCAATATCAATTTCATCTTTTGTGAACTTGATCTTTATTCTAAATTTCTCATTATTTCCTTTGTTCTTGTTTAAACATATCAAGCTAAGTGGTTTTCTTATGTCTTCTGCAGCTTTTATTTTATATGCAGCTCTGGTCATAGCAGCAGTTTTAATACTTATATTCCACTTTATTCCACAATATGGCCATACACATATAATGGTTTATATTGGCGTTTGTTCACTAATGGGTTCTCTATCGGTATGTATATGAAATTCATCTACTTCATGTTGCATATTTGTTGCATTGTGTGGTTTGTTTATAATTTTTTGTAATCACAATGGTGTTGTAACCTTGCAGGTTATGAGTGTTAAAGCTCTTGGAATTGCTTTAAAGTTAACATTTTCAGGAATGAATCAGTTAATATATCCTCAAACATGGGCCTTTACTCTTGTGGTGATTACTTGTGTGGTTACACAAATGAACTATTTAAACAAGGTAATAAGATTGGCTCTTATTTCCTTTGTCTTTCTGTTATATTGATTATACAATGTTGTGTTGTATTATGCCCCCTTTTCTTTGTGGGTGAAGTGTGGAAATTGCTGTAGATTAAAGTAAATCCTATATCCTGCTAAAAAAGTATTGATGGAAACAACAGAAATGGTGAGTGCGAACAAACAGAAGAGAAACAACACCACTAAATTTATTAGTCAATACCGTTACCACCAGAGATTGGTGCTGGTATGTCGCATAAGCTTGGGGGTCCATTGTGATTGAAGTTGTCAGAATTGTTGATTGGAATTGAATAGTTTGAGAGTTTTGTGAATCGATTTGGAATTCGAATTGATGAATCATAAGATTCACATATTTTATATATAAAACTTAATATGAATGGACACATAATTTAATATTTAGTTTTGTTAACTAGTGCTTTTGGTCCTTATTGAATATCCTAAATGGGTTAATATTTTGTGAAGATGATCTCTTCACTAAGGAGATTATTCTTACAAAAACTTGTTGATTCGAACATTTGTAACCTTATAAATTATTCTTTAAATTAAAAAAAAATATTCTTTCAGTTAAAACTGAAAATCAATACTTCATAATGGATCATCTTTTACACAACCTTTTTTTCTAGGATATGATTGTTAGGAACATAGGATCACTAAAATAATTGCGGGGTAACTGATGCATATTGGTGCTATAATTGATAGTTTTGACAGCCAATATTGTTGGACCTCATCCCCTCTATACTCCCATTTCATCACATGCTATTTATTTGTATAATGGTGGTTATTGATGATTGGGATTCTGTTTTCAAGTCTAAGTTTTTAGATGGTTGTTGATTTTACAATTCGTGCCGTTGGTGAGCTTGTTGTTTCTTGAGTATTTATGACTTACTTGGATGTGTTCTATTTTGTCAATTCAATTGCAGGCCCTTGACACGTTCAACACAGCTGTTGTATCACCTATTTACTATGTGATGTTTACATCATTAACCATTTTGGCTAGTGTGATCATGTTTAAGGTAATACTTGCTGCCGTTTTAAGTACGTAGATGTTAATTTGTTATTTCTTGTTAGATGTTCTTTGTTGTGATAGATTTAACCTTAAAAGATTACATATATAAATTGCAAGAAACTAGAATTTCTATCATAGGTCTACATTCCTATTTCTGCCTCTCTCTTAGTTCTGTTGTTTGTTATGTAGACCTAAAGTTTCCTGGGTTTTTAGGTGTAACCACGAAAGCAATCTGCACTTTCCTAGTCTATTCTATTCAATTAGAAAAAAAAAAAAACTGTGGAATTAGTTTTAGGAACAGCTTAGCTTATTTATTTGTATATATATATTTTTAAGGGATTGGAGGAGAAAAGGGAGGGTAAATGACATAGAGCATAAAAACTTGGAAAACAAGTAGGACGACTCATTACAGATAAGCCATGTCAATCTATTTGTTTTATTGTTAGCACATTTACTTTGATTGGTGCAACGGTAAGAGTTGTTGCCGTGTGACCATGTGGTCATGGGTTTGAGTTGTGGAAATAGCCTCTTACAAAGCAAGGTAAGGCTACGCACAATAAACCCAAATGTGGTCTGATCTTTCACCGGGACCTCACATAGCCGGGAGCTTCATGCACCAGGCTGCCTTTTTTTTTTTTAAACATTTACTCTGATTGGTGTAAAAATAATTTAGCATTACGGGGAAGTTGAAATTCTAACACATTAGTCAAGACTCGCGAAGACTTCCAAGTGTCTAATTAGCATCCCATGAGATGAAATTACAAACTTTGCTTTCTTACCCATTATATCATCGCTATGATGATTAGGAGCCACTTTTATATATGCCTGATTGAACGAGTTCTTTTTAACGTATCTAACAAATAACCTAGCCCTGAAGAATCAAAAGGATGGGCAAGGCTTGATTTATTAAAATTTCAAAGATATTTACCATTTTGCTCATTTTCTTCACTCTCTTTGACTTGCGAAGTACATGTCATACATTCTTTTATATCAAATACATTTACCATTTTGAATCAGGATTGGGATCGGCAGAATCCAACACAGATTGTAACAGAGATGTGCGGGTTTGTGACAATTCTTTCAGGAACATTTCTTCTTCACAAAACAAAAGACATGGTGGATGGTATGGTTGCTAGTGCGTGGTTCAGACTTTTTTGTGCTCATTCGTTTTTGCATAACCATCTAAAAACACTATGGGAACATTCTCCTGCAGGTGGTGCGTGCGTCCGTCTTCCCAAGCACATGGATGAAGAGGATGGATTTGCTTCCGAAGGCATCCCTCTTAGGTGCCAGGAGCCCTTGTGATCACCATAATGAATTATCCGATTACCCGTTCACAGTTTGCCTTCTGCCACCCCAACTTTGTTGATTTTTGGGGAGGAGCCTTGTGGCGTCGACCTGTGTCCTATAAAATTAATATGTGGTTGACGCTACGTTATTCTTTGTATAAGTTTACAAAAGAAAATCAGGGGAGGGTTTTTGAAATCAAAGTGAGCAACAGTAGCATCCGGCAGCTTCCCTTTTGTCTTTCCTTCCCATTCTCTGTCCTCCCCTTCCACAGCATCAGTAAATGTAATTCTAAGTACATTAGTCATATAGTTAATCTAAAATCTTCATTTCTCCATGGGAGAAAGCTCTTTATTTGATCTCATTGTGCCTAGAACTTCCACTATAAGATGTTATTGTTGAGCAATTGATTCATTTAGCAGGTTACAGAATATTTGCTTTTTGTGGGCTCATTTGAATCATGCAGAACATCAACAGTTCCTTCAGTCAGCGGAAAAGAAAACTATGTCTGATCAAAGAAAAAAAACAACTAAACATGTGCAGCCTACCCCATGACTTGGTGACAGTTCAGTAAGGAAAAGGTGAATAAGTTTTGCTTTTGTCGTGTTAAATCACAAATTGTAACAATAAGACCTTATAAAGACATAATAATAATAAAAAAAACCTTTTAGATTAGATGCTTTACTTAGAAAGAGTAATAAATTAACAATTTTGATAATGATAGAAATGGAGGAATATTTAAAATAACATAGTCAGAAATATTTAAAAAAGTTATAATTATTTGAAATTTAAATGTTTACTTAGCCTTTGACGGAGTGAAGTGAAAGAAACAAATTGATGTAGCTCACTCATATAATTAAAAAAAAATATGCTTAGTTGAGTTTTATAATAATACTTAAATGGCCAAACATTTAAATAAGACCACAACTAGAAGAGACCTGTCTCACCTATTCTAAGGTTAGTGTTAAACACCATATTTTGCAAAAAGGTGTTAAAAGTTAATCCAACAGGAAAAAAAAAACCCTAATAGCTTAGTGCTTTGGCATTGATGGTTTTTGAGAATGAAGTTTGTGCTAATTGTTTATCACAAGAATGTTCTAAATCCAACCTCTTCCTTCTTAAACTTAATCATTTCAATGTTTTTTGTGCACCATTGCCTAACCTAGAGTTTCAAAGAATCTGAGTATTGGGTCCATCCCATTCTTGTGGTTCTTTTGGGAATTGGGTCAACTGACCCCTCCTCTACTCCAGTGGAGTTCTTTCTTTAACCTTTGATGACCCTTTTAAAGGGGCAACCCACCCCTAAAGTTTATGTCACTTAGACCTTCCATGGTCCCTTCATTAAAAAGATTTTTAATCAAAGTTTGCTTCTTTTATTGCAGAGAATGGAGTTGGCAGCTTGAGGGACCCTTCTCCCTCTTCCCCTCTTAATTGAACTTCATTGACTTGTTGACATTTCTTTTGTAAGACCATTGACTTCTTGACTTGGATCTAGGCACTTTGATGCCGTAGCTTACCTCAATTCCTTTTTGTTTTTGAAAAAAAATAAATATATGCTAAGATTTTTATGAGTCAATTCCATTAAGTCATAAATCAACATGGTATACATCTTTATCAACAATTTTGTTTTTTTTCCACAAGGGTCTACATTAGAACATATTTTTCCATTCAATTTAATCTTTAGCCAGTTTTTCAAAATTCTGTTTCATGCCAGTTTTGTACCATCTTCATTCATGCCAGCTTTCAGTCGTTTTTTTTTTTTTTTAACACCATGAGATATATTCATGTTTTTCATGTAGCCCTTAATCAAGATTG
>JAYMFD010003019.1:0-36421 GCA_035771175.1 Paratinospora sagittata | reverse complement strand
GAATCATTTCAGGTTAGGGCTTAATCCCAATTTCATTCAGAAACTATCACTCGGACCATGAGATTATTCAATCCTCATGTAAGACTGTCTTCTAGAAATGATTTCATATTTTATCTTGCTCTAGCAAGTCCAAAACATGCTCCAAGGTCAAATATTTTCATGAATTTAAAACAATACAATAAATACATATATTCATTATCTAAAGCACACAATTTATATTATACAATGTCATATACAAGGAAACAAAGTCAAGAGATACTCACAGTGGTACCATTTTGACCTACTCTCTACGACCACTCTACTGTTCGTATCCAATCAACAATATAAACCTATCATATATTCATTTCTAGATAATCCATAATCAATTATCAAATCATTATATCTATTTGTTTTTCAATTATTCATTAAAATCTAACTCTCCAATTAATTCTCATAATTCCATTTCAGCCTAAAATTCACGTGAGGCGTCCCAAATATTTTACACGACCCTCATGATTAATTTTAAGGCAATGGACAACAGAAACAAACCTTTCAACTACATTTTCACTAATATCTAAGTTTATCGTATTTACCGAATTCATTCAGGCATACATTAAAAATATTAATCGATACCTAAAAATCATAATTTTGGTATCGAAATGTTCGGAATTCAGTCCTCTATAATTCTATAGTTTCAAATCGAAATTTCACCGGAGTTTGGCATGGTTCCAAAAGCCCCTAGTATCAAATTTGAATTCTGGCAGCTGTACCAGCACCAATAATAAATGTGGACACTAACAAATCACATATATAGTATCTATATATCTATAGGAGTCATAATATATCATTTTTACGTGTTTTCAATCAAAGTGGGTCCAAACTTTATTTTTGGAAACACGGTAATACACCTCTTATAACATAATTTATACTGATAGAAACGTAACACGTAGCTTAAATTGCAATTTTGCAATGAAGAACGGTAAAAATAGCTTGCTGGCACGTCTAATTTGGCCGTGAAACCACGTTCTACCCTTTCGTTCTTCTCCTCTGTACGTTGGCCCTATTCTCTTTTTTTTTTTCTTCTTTCACGCTGATTTGGTTGTCAAAGTGATAGAAATGTGGTTGAATGAGACAAGAATCTCATTAATTTGATCCCATGCTTTCAAAGCCACCTAATTAACCAACCTCCCCCAAATTTAATATTTAATTCATATAATGTAATAACCACTTCCTCATCCTTTAATTTATTTCATATCATTCATTTAATTAACAACTCCTCATTATTTAATCATTTAATTATTTATTAAAATCATCACTTAATTTAATCATTCCATATATTTACTAATACCCCTTAAATATAACATGCATTTTCATACATGCGTATATTTACCTCCTACGTATAAAATATGTGTATTATACATCTTGATATACTTGTAAGTCAACGTAGGTATTTAATTAAAACTACGAGGTGTTACAATCTCCCCAACTTAAAGAATTTTGTCCTCAAAATTTAAAGTTAAGGTAAAATATACCTCAAGTGGTGAAAAGATCTGAAAACTGTTCTCGCATCTGATCCTCTCGTCCCCAAGTCTGCTCTTCATTATCATGAAATCTCCACTTGATTCTAACCAGAGGAATATGTTTATTTCTAAGCTTTTGAACTTTTTTGGCCATAATCTGTATTGGCTCTTCAGGAAATGTAGTGTCCTCCTCAACTTGTAAAATCTAAGTCAAGTTTGGATACCAAGTCGGGTCTGTATGGTATTTCCTCAGCATAGAAACATGAAATACATTATGGACACCAGCCAATTGCGATGGTAGAGCAAGCCTGTAAGCTAATGGATCTATCCTTTCAAGGATTTTAAATGGTCCAAAAAATCGCGGAGCAAGTTTTCCTCTAACCCCAAACCTCATCTGGCCTTTCATAGGAGAGACCTTCAACAGTACCTGGTCTTCCTTTGCAAACTCTAAAGGCCTATGTTGTTAATCTATGCGGTTCATTACTTAGCTTGTCTCTAAATATACTGCGGTAAAGTATATTTTGATGATCACAAATAAAGTATTTTTCAGTGCTAAACGTGCGTTTATCAAGATTTCATCAAAGCACTTAAGGAAAACAAAAAGCCAAGGAACGACTCGATCGAGGAACTCAAAAGATCACATCCAATGGTCAAGTTCGTCTCAACCAAAGAACTTCAACGATCACATCATGATTTCAAGATCACTTCACTCGAACGATCCGATCAAACTTCAAAGACTACATCTCTCGATCAACATTCAAGTCATTCAACTCCGCAAAGCTCTTATTGAAGATCTCATAATTAAGAGTTGGATTTAACGATTATGAGAAAAGATAAATACACGAAGTATTTAAGGTATATCTTTCTCTAATCGTTATTGCTCAAAATGTTTTTCAAAACCATGCATAAATCATCTACATATGTTTTGCTAATCTGCATGTTTTGATTTCATGTTTTTACAGTATTTCAAATGATTTAATACTATATATTTAATTTGAAATCTATCAAGTTTTTATTCGCATTTATCGTATATTTTATTGTGAGTCAAAACTGTTTTCAATGAGTCTTTCAGGACACTAATGAAATAGCAGTGTTCTCCTGAACTTGATAAGTCAGGACGCTAATAGTTCATTAGGAAGCTGATAACGTTCAAGGTTGAATTGAATTGAATTATCAGGACGCTTACTTGTATAGTAGTGGCCTCCTTTATTAGTCAACCTCTGAAGTTGTCAGGAAGCTGACTCAGCATCAGCTCAATGAAAGATGTCTTAAGTTCTTCAAAGAATGCTTCTTTGAAGACGCATATAGTTATAAGTTGAACAATCTATTAGGATGCTATCTGAATAGAAGCGCCCTTACCTTTGGGAATCAACTTATTAACTTTCAGGACGTCGATTGTCCTTCAGCGTGTTTGGGTCTTATTTAAAATGTTTTTAATCGGTAGGACGCTTACATTATTGTATCGCCCTCATGATATGTTTTATGTTTTTAACTGGTAGGACGCTTACAAAGTTGTAGCACCCTCAGGTTTTGTTTTATGTTATTTGGACAATAGCGCCCTCATGCACTTAGTTGTTTTAAAACATAGTAGGATGCTAATTGTGCATTAGCGCCCTCAAGGTTATGTCATTCAAGTGTCAAAGTAAGTTAGGACGCTTACGAGTAAGTAGCGCCTTCACTTAAGTGTTCATCAAGATGCTTATACGTAATAAGCGCCCTCAAGGAACAAAACAACATTGTTGATATTATGCGTGAGGACATTGATTACGGAATCAGGACGCTAATTCGACAACCGTCACTGTTCGAAGAAGTACACTACGTAAGTTTACTTTTTCATAACAGACATTTGCACAGAGTTTTTTCCAGACTTATCAGAGACCTTTTCTAATACATGAAATAAGTTTTTCTAAAACTTTCCTTTTTCATGAAATCTGAGAAGAACTAGAATGTTAGTGAAAATTGCAGTTGCCATTTTCATATAACATTCTAGCTGTTGTGTGTAAACGTTCATATTATTTGAACTTCAAATGTCTAACGGCTATGTCCCGCTAGGTCTATAAATACCAACACTTAGGACTAAACAACTTACCAATCACTTTGCGTTGTGCCAATACTTTTTGAAAGATAGTCTATGTCGAAGTGAATTTTATTTTTCTAATCTTTCAAAGTATTTGTCACTGATACCTTTATGTACTCAAATGATTTCATACTGAGTTTATTTTCATTCTATCTTTGAAAATCTATTTGATTTGGTATCAACTCAAATTCTTAGGATTGATTCATATTTGGTACCATTCTTACTGAAGATAGAATTTGAGAAATAGTTCAAGATATACGTTGTACTTGATTTCATATCTTAAGTATTGTATTGAACTATACCAATAGTTGGTTAACTACTGATAAGAGAACCATAAGTTTTCATACTTATATTTTATTTATATTTTGAAAATTGTCTGTGTCTTTGATTTACCCCAATCCTTCGTGTTTTAAGTCAATCTTTATTCAGTATATTTTATTTTCGAAGAAGCACTGATTTTCATATCATATCATTCATGCTTTTCGAAATTGCACTTGAGCAATACCGAACATTGAAAGGTAAAAAACTGAAGGTGTATTTCAACTTAGCATTACCCATCTCATATTTCATATCTTTCTAATGCTATGTAATGTGCTTAATTGTAAAGTGTTCTACTATGTTAGAACCAACATTATTTGTTGTTGTAATGCTGGTGTGTTTCGGTGTGAAACAACCAAAACAAGTGGACGTGGTTCACTTAAGTGATTTCAGGTTTGAAATCCCAACAGTTCTTCCTTATCCTATAAAAGGAACATGGATTCTTCCTCAGCTCGAAAAAAGGAAACCGGTTCATCCTGATCCCGTAAAAGGATAGGCTATTTCTTGCCTGTAAAAGAGAACCGGTTCATCCTTAGCCCGTAAAAGGATAGGTTTGCCTTTAACCTGTAAAAGGGCAGTTGTAACTGTTTGGTTCTCACCCGTAAGAGAATCCCTTAGTGATAAGGTTTAAATCCTAACTAAAGAGGTTAGGTAGTGGACGTAGGCGCTGCCGAACCACTATAAATCGTGCGTCTTACTTTTGCAATTTAGTTTGTGTTCTATTTTGCATCCAATTCTAATACACACATGTAAATCACTAAGTTATTGGAAGATAATTTTAAAATTTACCATCGCACCCAATTCACCTCCCTCTTGGGTGGGACCAACATATGTTAGTTATCATAATCATTTTTCTGACGATTTTGGGCAGTTTTCATATTTTGTCTGATATGTTTAATCTTTTCTGTGTGATCTATAATGACAGCTTGCCTCAATAACAACGACTCTCCAATCTCATACCAGTAAGCTGGAAATCTACAAGGTCGACCATACAAAGCCTCAAAAGGTGTCATACCAATACTAGCCTGATAGCTGTTATTGTACGCAAATTCACACAGAGGAAGGTATTCATTCCAACTCCCACCAAACTCTAGAATACACGATCTGAGCATATCCTCAAGTATCTGTATCACTCTCTCAGACTGACCATTAGTCAGTGGGTGAAATGTCGTACTGAGATGGAGATGGGTCTCAAATCGAGTCTGCACTAAATGTCAAAACCTCGATGTTAATCTCGGATCTTTGTCTGACACAATGGATACCGAAACCCCATGCAATCTCACAATCTCTCATATAAATAATCTACTCAGTCTATCCACAGAGTCTCTGGTGTTCGTTGAAAGGAAATGAGTACACTTCTTCAGTCTATCAACTATCACCCAAATGGCGTCATATCTACCCTGAGATCTGGGTAATCCCATAATAAAATCCATGGCGATGTGCTCTCATTTCCATTCTGGAATGGATAATGGTTGCATCTATCTTTCAGGCCTTTGATGTTCAGCTTTAACCTGCTGACACACCCCATATTTTTGTACATACTCAACTATATCCTTTTTCATCCTATGCCACCACATTGTTCTTTTCATATCATGATACATTTTGGTTGACCCTGGGTAGATAGCATATTGAGATCTGTGTGTTGTATGGAGTAACTCTGTTCTTAGATCACAATCTACAGGAACTCATAATCTCCCCTAAAAACGCAAGACACAACAGATCTCTATGCCAATAAACTTTTTCTGTTCTATCAGCCCAAGAATTATACATATCAAAGTCAATTGCAAATCCTTGACCCTCTGAATATGAGTGTCGGTAAGCTGCACATGCATTTGGCCTCAAATATCAACATGTGGAGCTATAGAGAGGACACTCATCAAAGTAACTCTCTCTAATAAATGCCACTCATGGGTCATCTGACAAGCCACCACACTGGTTTCTGTCTGCTTTTTGCTTAGTGCATCTGCAACTACATTGGCTTTCCCAAGATGATACTCTAGTGTGAAGTCAAAATCCTTCAGGAATTCAAGCCATCTTCTCTGTCTCATATTCAACTCTTTCTAGTCAAATAGATACTTTAGACTCTTATGGTCTGAATACAATGTGAACTTTTCACCATACAGGTAATGCCTCCACAATTTCAAAGCAAAACAACTGCAACCAACTCTAAGTCATGCACAGGGTAATTCTTCTTATGCACCTTTAACTGTTTAGATGCATAAGCTACCACTCTACCCTCCTACATCAATACACAACCCAGACCTGAATGAGATGCATCTGTATAAATCATCAACTCTTTAGCAGGCTCTGAAAGTATCAATACTGGTGCAGTAGTCAATTTTCTTTTTAGTTCTGTGAAAACTTCTTCACATGCTACAGTCCACACAAATGATACGTTTTTCTGAGTCAGTCTGGTAAGTGGAGTTGCCAGTTTGGAAAAACCTTCCACAAATTTTCTGTAATAACCATCTAATCCCAAAAAAACTACGTATCTCTGTCATTGTGGTTGGTCTTGGTCAATTTATAATAGCCCCAACCTTAGCAGAATCAATAAATATTCCCTCTACACTGACCACATGACAAAGAAATTTAACTTTATTTATCCAAAACTCACATTTACTGAGTATGACATATAACCTATGCTCTCTCAGTGTCTGTAAAGTAATAAGGAGGTGTTGCTCATGTTCCTCCCGAGTCTTGGAATAAATGAGAATATCATTAATGAACACAATGATGAACTAATCAAGATATGGTTTAAATACCCTTGACATCAAGTCCATAAACATGGCAGGTGCATTAGTTAAACAAAAGGGCATTACTAGAAATTCAGTGTCCATATCTCGTTCTGAAGGCTGTCTTCGGTATATCCTCTTCTCTGATTCTCAACTAATGGTACCTTGATCACAAGTCGATCTTTGAAAAGAATTTGGGCTTATGCAGTTGATCAAACATATTATCTATTCGTGGGAGAGGACACTTATTTTTCACTGTCACCTTGTTTAACTAACGGTAGTCTATTCACAAACAATACAGGTAAACCCCAAGGTGACATACTGGGGGTAATAAACCTTTTTTCCATCAACTCATCAAGTTGTACCTTGAGTTCTTGTAACTCTCTAGGTGTCATTCTATATGGAGGAATGAAGATAAGTTATGTATTGGGCATCAATTTTATAATAAAGTTTATCTCCCGTTTAGGTGGTAATTCTAGTAAATCATCAAGAAACACATCTGGGTAATCACACACCACAGGAATCTCAGACAACTGTATACCCTGTTCCTTATCTCCTTAAGGCTTTAAACCAGCCAATATTTCCATATCCTCATTGGTCACAATCCTACCTTTAGTTGGGGGTTTAGAAATATCCATACCTCTGTAGGTGAATAATTGTTGACCAGGTATCTAGAATATCACCTTTTTAGAAAAGCAATTCACTAAGGCATGATAAGCAACAAGCCAATCCATACCTAAGATGACATCAAATTCCAAAAATTCTAATACCCTAAGGTTAACTGTCCTTTCATGTCCCTCATATCTGACAACACAGATCTGACAAACCATGTTTGGATAGATTCTTTCCCATGCTGCTGTACTTAAATTAATGGTGTACTAGCCCTAACAGGAGTCAAATGTAATCTATCTACCATGTGACCAGCAATAAAAGATAGAATAGATCCAGCATCAATCAAGATATACATCATCACATCACAGATACTGATCAGACCTTCAATCAGGATCTTGTTGGCATCCAAATCTGGTTCAGTCACAGCTCTTGCATGTTCTCGTATGCCATAAGGTGTAGTAGTAGTTGGAATAGCCGGGGTCTTCAGAACCGGCTGAAAAGGATACTAAATGACCTTTTGGCCCTTAATGCCACATTTGTAACATATCGGCAGTGGAAGTGGAGTGGAAGATGCAGTCTGGGACTCTGTGCTCGAAACTGAAAACCAACTCAGTCCTGACCCTTTCTGCTGAGGCCATGGTGGTTTCATGGAAGAACCCTGACTCTGAGATCTCCCTACTAACGATGTGCCTTTGCCTGCTAATGGTAGTGGTAATGTTGCAAATGGTGGGAATGGTGCCATAGGTGTCACAAATGGCTCGCCTCCACCGGTTGTCTCAGTCGTCTTAGCTTTCTTGGCCTCATTTTAGTGCTTTCTACCCCGTTTGCTTGTTTTCTTCCCCGAGAATGGTAGATACAGTTATGGAATTGCTAACTGTGTAGGATGTACTAGCGGTGGTATCTTAACAACTGGCCTAGCTACGACTGCCTCTGCAGTCTCAAAATCTAATGCCTGTTGCACTGCCTACTCATACGGCTATACACCAGATACTGCCAAGCCTTGACAGATAGGATCTCTAAATCCATCTCTGAGCTGCCTCATCCTGCTCTCATCAGTTTATACTAGCTCAGGTGCAAATATTGACAGCCGATTAAACTTATGCTCGTACTGTCTCATAGTCATATTCCCCTGTTTCAATGCCATAAATTCTACTATTCTTCTGTCACGTTCAGCCTTTGGGGCAAAGGCTGCACGAAACACTACTTTAAATTTTTCCCAGGTGTCAACCAACCCCTGGATTCTCTCTGTAGTCTGCCACCATCTCACAGCTTCATCAAACAACTTAAATCTTGCCAGTCTCACTTTATCACTATCTAAGACTTGCATATCATCAAAAATGACTTCCATTATCATAAACCAATTTTCTGCCACTTTTGATGTCAAACTACCAGGAAAAGAGGGTGGACCTCGCCTCTTAAAGGCTTTCATCACCTCATATCTATTTTTTCTTTATTCTTTTCAATTTCAAGATCAACTATCTGGACTTCAGCCACATGCTCAGCTGCAGGTGCGCCAACACTGCTAGCTCCAGCATCAGGGATCACTAATGTTGCAGGCCTCTACCAATCTTCCCGCATTCTTTGTCATCATCTCAATGATCTGAGCATTCTGTTGTTGTTGGGCAGCTAATGCTTCTTCCAATTTTCTAATCCTTTCTCGATCAGTAGAATCCATAATCAACTCTGATTATCTCTTTTCAAATCTGGAAATTACAGAGACAAGAGACAATTAATCAAATGATCAGGATATTTAATTTTAAACTAGCTACCCATACATACAAATATAATGTAATAAGGTTTTTATCTCTTATACCAACATTGTCGCAACCCATTCCAAATAAGTGACGTCACGATCGGCACATGATACGATATATGTCATGTATCGGCGTATATAATACCCTGTCAGCCTTATCCAAAATCACATCCACATTTTTCTCAAAATTTTGACAAAGTCTCCTTTGTTTGTTGGTCATATCACAACCTAATTATCACAAGTCAAACGCAATCACAATATAAATATGATCATTCACATTACTACACATCATCTACACTTCACATTTCCACATATATACAACTATGTGAGACTATTCACGTACAATTATCTAAAACTCTCTTCTCACATTTCATCTATGTGATATATATACATAGATAGTGTTATTTACAAAACTATTATTCAAATAGTATTTAAACATACTAGTATTCTCAAACATTTACATACATACAAACAGTAGAAGGAATCTCTATCCTTCGAGCGCCTTCCCTTTGCCCTTGGAGTCCAAACCTGAAATGTTTGAGAATTGGGTGAGCAACTACAGCTCAGTGAATATTCATAACTATGGCATCATATATGCATTTAATAAAAATCACGTGAATCAATACATTCAAATCTCATTCAAACTTGCATGAAACATTTCATAATACATACATGCCTATAAGTAATTCCAAAACATGCAGGGTTACAATAAAATCAAACAATCTCCCTCCTGCTAGTAATAGAGCGGGTATGCACTCCTTATTATGCATTTATAAGGAGTTTACACTCGAACCTCTCGTTACCCAATTTTCTACTATGAATCATTTCAAATTAGGGCTTAATCCCAATTCCATTCAGAAACTATCACTCGGACCATGAGATTATTCAATCCTCATGCGGAAGTCGTCTTCCAGAAATGATCTCATGTTTTAGCTTGCTCTAGCAAGTCCAAAACATGCTCCAAGGTCAAATATTTTCATGAATTTAAAACAATGCAATAAATATATATATTCATGATTTGAACCACACAATTTATATTATACAATGTCATATACAAGGAACCAAAGTCAAGAGATACTCACAGTGGTACCGTGAAGACTTACTCTCTACGACCACTCTACTATTCGTATCCAATAAACAATATAATCCTGTCATATATTCATTTCCAGATAATCCATAATCAATTATCAAATCATTATATCTATTTGTTTTTCAATTATTCATTAAAATCTAACTCTCCAATTAATTCTCATAATTCCATTTTTGCCTAAAATTCACGTGAGGCGTCCCAAATATTTTACACGACCCTCATGATTATTTTTAAGGCAATGGACAACAGAAGCAGGCCTTTCAACCACATTTTCACTAATATCTAAGTTTATCGTATTTACCGAATTCATTCACGCATATATTAAAAATATTAATCCATACCCAAAAATCATAGTTTTGGTATCGAAATGTTCGAAATTCAATTCTCTATAATTCTATAGTTTCAAATCGGAATTTCACCGGAGTTTGGCTTGGTTCCAAAAGCCCCAGTGTTAAATTTAGATTCTGGCAGCTGTATCGGCACCAATAATGCACATGGACACAAACAAATCACATGTTTAGTATCTACATATGTATAAGAGTCATAATATATCATTTCTACATATTTCCACTCAAATTGGGTCCAAACTCCATTTTTGAAAACACGGTAAAAGACCTCCTATAGCAAAATTTATATTAATAGAAACGTAACACGTAGCTTAAATTGCAATTTTACAACCAAAAACTGAGAAAATAGCTTACTGGCACATCTAATTTTGCCACGAAACTGCGTTCTGCCCTTCCTTTGTTCTCCTTTGTGCGTTGGTCCTCTTCTTTTTTTTTTGTCTTCTTTCACGCTAGTTTGGTTGTCAAAGTGATAGAAATGTGAGAGAATGAGATAAGAATCTCATTAATTTGATCCCATGCTTTCAAAGCCACCTAATTAACCAACTTCCCCCAAATTTAATATTTAATTTGTATCATGTAATAACCACCTCCTCATCCTTTCATTTATTTCACATCATTCATTTAATTAACAACTCCTCATTATTTAATCATTTGATTATTTATTAAATTCATCACTTAATTTAATCATTCCATATATTTACTAATACCCCTTAAATATAGCATGTATTTTCATACACGCGCATATTTGCCTCCTACGTATAAAATATGCCTATTGTGCATGTAAGTCAATGTATGTATTTATTTAAAACTACGGGGTGTTACAGCCTGCATCCCTTTGCTTCAGAGCATTCAGTATATCTCTGGGCCTTGCTTGATTCTTGCTCATATCCACAAGTATTTCCATCTCATTTTTCGTCAGTCAGCTCGCATAAGAGTGTCCCTCCATCCTATCAGCAGGTGGATGATTATGAGTGTCGCAATCCACTTTCATCGTCATCAGTGACTAATTTTTGCCCCCATAATAAGAATGGACAATTACACTTCTTTGATTATGTTTCATTGACTTTCTTCTTTCTTGTGTCTTTCGGACTGTACACACCGTACCTCTCACATGCAAGCTTGACTCTCGATCGCCTACCCTTCGTCCCCTCTGCATCCGAGCTCTTGATAACAATAACAAAACCATTTGCACGGCCTACTTCCCTTGTCCATGCAATAAGTTCGACCTTACTCTTAAACACAATATCGGTTGGAAACTCATTAGTGTAGTCCCGAACTAACACCAACTCATTGCCAATAATTTTGGATTCATCAAATCCTTCGTCATCTTGATGAATTACAACTCAATATTAGTATTACATTAAAAAAAAAACCAAAAATGTTCGTCTGACCAGAATCGGTCGAACAAAAGCTTTCTGTTCGACTGAACAGGGTCTGACAAAAGCGTTTTGTCCGACCTGTCAGAGTAGAACAGGAAATGTATTGTCCAATTTTGACAGGTCGGACATAACATTTGCACTAATGTATTTTGTTATGTCCGACCAATTTTGGACGAGCATTTTCTTGTGTGTCCGATCTATTATGGTCGGACACTCCACTTTCTATTCGTCCATGATAGGTCGGACATAACGATTTCGGGGGTGATTTTTTGGGTTTCGAAACCCATTTTCGACCCCTTTCCACTTCGATTTTAGGTTTGTTTTTGCATAAAAATAGTGTGGACACCAAATGCACGTATCGTAGGGATGAAGAACGGCTTGAATCCTTTTTCATTGTAGGTTGAACGGCTTGCTTGATGGTGCACACTTCCAACACTTTAAACACTTCCCGAATGACTTGCGAACACTTCAAATTGAAAGAAACCGCTTGAGAACAATTGAAGACGTGCTTGTTATTCGAAAAATACACTAAAGTCACAAGATTGAAGATTGGGATTTGTTGGAGGGTTGAATAGTTTTAGGGTTTAGGGTAGGAGTTAAATGGTTGATAGGTGGGTGAAGAGAGAGGTGGAAAGATTTAAGGGGTTTAATAGGTGTCCTTTTTGGTAACTTTACCTAAGAATTTTTTAGTTTTTTTACTTTTTAGATGAGGTGGGTGAAGAGATAGGAATGGGTAGGTGAAAATAGCCAAACCCCATAAAATATTATATATCCATCAATGTATGCTATGAAAACTTTTTATTTCAAGGGCCAATTAAGTTATTAGGACACCATTTACTACCAAGAATGAAAATAGTGAAGAGACTTCTTCTTCTTTTTGGGAAGGCAAGGTCTCCTTGGTAGCAATGAACATGAAGCAATGAGGAGGGGATAGTTGGGTTAGTTTTTTTTCTTTTTCTCGCAACTAATGCGGGACTAAAAAAGCTCCTTTTAGTTTTAACTAAGAAACAACTTTTGCCTCCCCTTTTTAGTTTTTATAATATACAAGTTTGTAGCCCCGCCCGATGGGCGACGTTAATAAAATAATACTACTATAGACTCAATTTAGATTTACTAAAAATGCTACCCTTCTGTGTAAATAATATTGATGTTAAGAATAATATTAACTAATTGATTAAAATATAATTATATAGCATTCATCATTTGTTGTCTATACGAATTAAAAAAAAAATTCATCTACAATTTTTCACTATTATAGGTTGGTATAAATATTTGATCATATATATATCATCGTAACATTTTGATGGAAATTTATGATGCATGAAATTTTGTCAAACAAAAAGAAAAATCATTCTATTTCTTTTAAAGCTTCTATTAATAAAATACCATCAAATTAGATAATGTAAAATTCATAGTCATGCATTTATTTACAACCTTTATAAGTACATAAATATGACAAAATGATGACTAACATTACATATATGATGATGCAACAATGAAATGGGTTTGGAAACTTATAACATATATAAACGAAATGAACAACTGGTCAAAGTCAAAGTCATTACATATGTTGAAGCAAGAGATAGAGAGTGATTGCTGGAGAGATGAAAAGGAGGAGTGGTTGAGAAAGAAAACAAAAGAAGAAAGAGATGAAAGAAAAGGAAAAAACAAATAGTGAGAGGTATTGACAATGACATATACCAAACCGAAGGAAAAATATTTTTGTTGACATTTCTCAGGATATATATATATATATATATATAATGAAGGAAGGTGGGGTCTCATCAATTTAAGAAACATTAACATGAAGGTATGAAGGTGGGGAGTGTGTGATATGCTGAGGATTCTTTTTTGGAGTGAGTTATTAGTTCAGATTTATGTCGGATCTTCGTCTATGTGTAGTCCGAGATATAATGATATTGTTGGGACCTTATATGAAGAAGAACTTGACATAAAGATGACAACTTGACTTAAGAAAAGAACTCTAAAAGTCTACTCTATGATCAATTTAGTGCAATGATTTGTCATTATACGGTATCACTTCTTTACTTATGTCAAGATGCTTATAGTACTACCCTACATACTACTACTACCACACCTATAGTAATTTTAATATCAATTCCAATGCAACTAATACCTATATACTCGGCCTATACACCAAGTTCTTTCCTCTTCTCTCAAATAAAACCCAACATACAAAAAATAATCAATGTAATTCACATACCATGCAAGTCAACCCTGTATTTGGAAAGGACATTATCATTATTCAAGTTTATGTATAAGCATATAATATGATATTGATAACAATATAAGTTTTTCCATTATTCGATTGGTAACAGGAATATTTGCAATAATTCTAACTCTAGAAATGTAGCAACACTCAAGTTAAAAAAAAACATAATTCTTCGTTTGAATATTATATAATAGTAAGATGAAGATTAGGAACAAAGAAAAGTCAAAATAAACATGCCTATTATTGAGGTCAAAAAGTTATGTGAACATTATATGTAAAATAATGAATGAAACAAAATGATACAGGAAACAATAGTCTTTGAATGGAAAAATAATATTATTGTTCATCTTCAATATTCGCGTATAAGATTTACAGGAAACAATTCTTCTCTTCTCTCCACAACCTAAAAAAGTTAGTACAACCCATTAGTTTATTGACTAAAATAACTTAAAAAAAAACTCTAGAAACCAAAGAACAACCCTTAAAGTATTTAAAATATTTAAGAAGAATTAAAGTCATCAATCAGCTTGAGGTGTTTTCATGAAGGAATTCATGTATAAACAATCAAGCAAATCTGAAACTATTTAAGTTCAAACCTAGCCAGATGAAATAAAAAACATGAATTTTCTACCAAGATTCTAAATCTACAATTTAATCAAAGAATAAGTAATTCAAATATTCTGAAAGAAAAGCCTAAATTGAAAAATCAAAAGCAAAACATTCAAGAGATGCACTAACCTTGAATGTCTTCTTTAATGACTGAACTGTACCAAAAAAAAAAGAAGATATTAGGATTCTATAATTCTATGATAAATAACTAAGAAAATTGAGGAAGAAAGAATAAAAAATGTAGATATTAGTTATCTTCTCCCGTTGTACATGGTCAAAAGCACAGGTGACTTAGATCTCTTGTATGAAAAATAAAATTGAATATAGTTTAATTGACTTAATCTGAATCTGTATTCTAATTTTTTTTCCGACCCTATCTGCCCAAAAAGAAATTTAGATATAAAAAAAGAAAAGCTTACTTCTTCTTTTTATAGATTGAAGACTCAATCGATAAAAATCCGCAGTCGCATCAATACTGTAATTCTCATTGAAGAGATGAAGAGAAGCAGTAGATGGAGATGAAGAGAAGGAATGGTTGGAAATGAAGCAAGAGATAGAGAGAGATTGCTGGAGAGATGGAAAGGGGGAGTGGTTGAGAAAGAAAACAAAAGAAGAAAGAGATGAAAGAAAAGAAAAAAACAAATAGTGAGAGGTATTTACAATGACATATACCAAACTGCTCATTGGTGTGTAATTAGAAAATGTAATTAATTATCACGTGACGCTTACTTATTTAACAAATATTTATATAAATATCTGATTCTTATTATTATTCAAAGTTTTGCAACAAACAAACACTATATAGCTAGGTAAATACATGCTTGAAATATATAGGTGGTTGTATGTCTTCTTCATTTAATTGTATAATATACAAAAGTAAAGTGTGCGTATAACATTTATCTAATATTACATATTTTTATATTCATAGGTTATATTACATTTATACATCTATTATGAGTTATATACATATATATACACATGCACGCACATTTAGATGTATACATTAATTTAATACGCCCATGCATAATAATATGGTACATATGTTGAAATTACTGGCAGACCGGACTCCATAAGGTCATGCCAAAAAACATCATACAAATTTTCAGGGTATCTAGTCTCCACTTCGTCATCTAGAACGACTCTTATAGTAGGTCGACCAATGATGGACCAATAAACCATTAGCGTGCTTGTTTCTCTTGGAGACCAACAATAAACGAAAGTTTCATCGATTTCGAGAAAAGGCTGATCTTCAATATCCACAATTTGAATGTAAACTTTAATAAAAGTTATGAAACACGCAAACCTATGTTTCGTTCCCACCTTCAGATAAAAACTTCTTCTTTCCGATCTGGCACTTTCCTCCGGACAGAACTTCGTCACACCGTACTGAGAGTCTCGATCAGAGAGTCTCAAAAACTAAAAACTTAGAATGAGTGGAAAGAGAAGGAAAATCATAAGGAGAGTGATTTTGGTGTGAGAAATGAGAATGAGGAGGGTTCCTTATATAGAGATTTTTGGTGCCTGAACGTTCTGGCATTGCGCCTGAACGTTCTGTCATGCGCCTGAACGTTCTGGCATTGCGCCTGAACGTTCTGTCATGCGCCTGAACGTTCTGGCATTGCGCCTGAACGTTCTGGCATTGCGCCTGAACGTTCTGGCATGCGCCTGAACGTTCGGGCGTTGCCCAAATAGTAAATTTTTTTTTTTGTGAAATACAGAGTATTACAATGCATGGATGTGATCATTCTGGAAAAAAAAACGTTATCGCAATACTTTTTAATATAAACAAATGCAAGCAGTACGTAATAATATTAATAA
The DNA here is from genome assembly GCA_035771175.1 of Paratinospora sagittata. Classification (NCBI taxonomy): domain Eukaryota; kingdom Viridiplantae; phylum Streptophyta; class Magnoliopsida; order Ranunculales; family Menispermaceae; genus Paratinospora; species Paratinospora sagittata. The sequence continues at coordinate 19,954 of JAYMFD010003019.1, read as the reverse complement.
TGGTGCTTTTATGCTTACTTGTTCGTCGAGTAAGATGATGTCTAATGAAATGAGTTCATTATTGCTTCTGATATTTCTTGACTCCCACTATCTTGTAACTCTTACTCTAATGTGCCAATCAATTTTGTCATTCTTGATGTCTTTGAGGAATGTATAGATTATTTGCTTCTTATTCATCTGCATAAAATGACATGTTTGTTACGTAACCATACTCATACGCAACATGTTGATAATGCAAGTTATCATATAGGTGTAGGTTACCTTTAGGTCATGACAACAATAGTTCTTCATAAACAATATTTTTTGTGTAGCTGTCAACTTCGGGGTTGTTATTATTTATTAGTATTTTTAACCCCCCTCGTGATGTAACTCTTGAGACAACAACATATAATTGCCCATGACTAAATACAGGCTTTGGTAAATATATGCCCGCATGCTCAAATGTTTGACCTTGGCTTTTATTGATTGTCATGGAGAATGCAACACGTAGTGGAAACTGGCGACGTTTCAAAATAAAAGGACATTTTGATTCTGTTGCAGACATCATAATTCTTGGGATAAAGACTTTTGCACCGATGTTTGATCCAGTCATTACTTTTGCTTCAATTACCCAGGGTGCTAATTGAGTGATAATTAATCGCGTTCCATTGCACAGGCCTACACTCTGGTTAATATTCCTCAATAACATTACAGGAACACCAATTTTTAAATCTAATGAATGATTTGGAAGACCAGGGAATTTCAAACTGTTTAAGAACTCAACCGGAAATAATGTATCTTGGTCGTGAATGTGTCTTGAAGACTTGCAAATAGTATCAGAGCTCAAATAAGTTACTTGTTCTCCTGGAAGAGATTTCATTACAAAACAGTTAATTTCATCAACCATGTCATTTGTTGGGGTTAGTATTCCCCTGGATATTAAATATGTTGGATCTTTGAGATGGCTCAATAAATCAGGATAAGTACTTGTGACAATAGCTGCAATTGGATCATCTCCACCAGTTATAAGCAGATCTGCAGGTATTTTAATCCAGGTTGGTTCTTGTTCATTACCTAAGGCAACCTTTGGCAATGTTCCATCTCCGATTGAGAGCACCCACTCTGTAAAGGTTGATTTATCTCTGATTCTCATATTTTCAGTAAGAACAATGACATTACATTGGTCCCACAAATGCGATCTTTTAATTGAGGCAGCCATAACATCTTCTTTACTACCATTTTTTATAACTGGTAGTATTTGTCTAAAGTCGCCTCCTAAGAGAACAGTTTTTCCACCAAAAGGTTTCTCAGACGAATAACCATCATCAAACCGAAGAATATCTTTTAATGTTCTATCAACAGCTTCAAAAATATATCGATGGTCCATAGGTGCCTCATCCCAAATAATCAAGCTTGTTTTTTTCATTAAATTTGCCAATTGTGTTCCTTGACGAATTTCACATGTTGATGTCTCAGTGATATCAATTGGAATTGCAAACCTTGAATGAGCAGTTCTTCCACCAGGTAGTAATAACGCGGCAATGCCAGAAGATGCAACCGCTAGTACAATGTTTCCTTCTGCTCTTATACGTCCAATGATGGTCTTGTATAAATATGTCTTGCCTGTTCCTCCTGCACCTGACACAAAATAGAGCTCACCACTTTTTTGTTCAACAGAGTGGATAATAGCATCATGCACTTTTTTTTTCTTTTCATTTAATCCTCCATGCATTTGTAGGTATTCCTCTTTCAATTTTGCTCTATCATATGATAGTTCTTCTGTGATCAACCTGTTACTCAAGTCGTGAATCAATGTAGTAACTGGTATAGGCATCGGCGGGAACTCTTTAAGAGATCTATTGTTTCTTTCTAGAATCTTCTCAATCTCATAAAGAGTATAATTCTTCAATTGTAAGTCTGTTAACTGCAAATCTTCAAACCCTAAAATATTCTTTTGGCGAAACAAAATATCTTCGCCTAATAAATTCCAATTTTCGTCCCATTGTTTTAATGGCTCAGAAACATCACAAAATAATAATAGGGTCACGAATAATTCCCTCAACTGATTGCCTGTTGACCACTGTGCTGCTTGAAGAATTGCATCATGCCATTCTTTGTCTCCATCTAATAGGCCAAGTGCATAGCATGTAGCTTTATATGTTGGATACGTTACCCCAGCAATTGTTCTTATTTCTTCAAAACTACATGCTCCTTTAATAACATTAAGCAGCATTCTAAGGTAAAATTTCTCACCTGACGTGGGATGGGCATAAAAGATGCGCCCAACACATTTTCCTTGTTTTCTTCTTCGCCATTCCTTGCATGTTTGATGCCATACCCATTTTATTGGAAAGTCTCCATAAGTCAACTCTCTAGCATCATCATACATTTCATTTGTTTTCATCCACTGAGTAAACATAGTCTTATCTACACCATTTCGATTAACAACATTATCTAGGCAGTCATTATCTGTAAAAGCCACGGCATGTTCATTTGGTAGATGGAAAGCCAATCTTTCAATACCAGGGCTTCGATGATGAATGTCAAATTTATATATTCGCCAACATGCTTCGGATGCAGAAACATAACGACAATTCATAAATGACTTTATTTCATCGGTTTTCTGAATATCGGTTATGTTATCTCCATTATTATGTACATTCTCTTCTAAGACTACTCTAGCTTGATCAGGCCCTTTGTTTATGTATTTAAATAAATACTTGATTGACCTTGATCTATTACACCATTCAACATTTATATGTGCTTGGTACTTTACCACCAAATCAATATTGTGTGGTACTACAAATCTATTATCAAGTTTTAAGCGATTCCTCACAACAAATCTTGAATCATCTCTTCTACGGTATATTGGAAAGTCGTTTTCATCCACTGTAGTTTCACTGTGAAACTTCTTAGGAAAGTGTTTAGGACATCTATTTTTTGTCATACACGATGCATTAATGTGTGCTCGTCCACATGGACCATGCATCATAAATTGTGCAACAGCATTGTATCCTATAAGATCTATTTCATTATTAGGGATTTCAGCCGAGATTATTTTGTCAATTTCAATTGGGTTAGGATACTTGTCAGCAGCATTCAGAAAAAGTAGTATATGAGCATGAGGTAGCCCTCTTTTCTGAAACTCTATTGTGTAGATAACTGCAATAACAAATCTGTATTAGATTTTTTTTGCAAAAAAACTTACAATTAAGATAAAGCATTTAAAAAATTAAGTTAATATATTTACTTGTAACGTACCTGCTGCAACTTTTCAGAAATGACTATCTTGCACCAGATCTTTCAATAATTGGTCAAGTTTGATCTTGAATACTCTTGAAACAATATTTGGCCTTTCTTCAGGCTTTTGACCGGGTATTAGTTCCAAAATACTTTGTTTCTCAGCCCATTTTGGATTAGATGTGAATGTAATAAATAAATCTGGATTCCCAGCCCATCTACAAATAGCTATTGCATCTTGAAAATTTTGTGCCATGTACCGTGGCCCACCTGTAAAACTCGATGGCAGTATAATACGTTTTCCAATAAACGATGGTATAGTGTCTCCTCGTAATACTGCATCGCATAATCCTTTATACAATTCTACCCTTAATTGTCATTGGTTATCACGAACCCATTTCAACCTACCATCTTCAATACATGTATATGCATCAACTATGTATTGTTGGAACAACCTGCCTGAACATATAATTGTTTGAGCTTGATTAAGTCTTTGTTGTATTCTATAGGCGTAATATTCTCTCATCGTTATATGTTTTCTCTTCGTTTGGCGTTTCCCATCATTACGACTATACGTAAGTTCCGTATAGAAGCCATCTTCACCATAAGGAAATAACAATGGGTATTGCATAGCCATAAAAGATGGATGTAGTTCGCTGATCCTTTGTAATCCATTGGATTTATGATCAACAATTATATCTCTTGAACCATTAGTATCATTATGATCAATGAGAGTGGCAATTTCTGACGCAGATGGTAAATTATATTCTCTTTGATCATTTGTCCGATCTGAAATCAATCTTATTCGAACGGACACATAGTCTGATTCTCGAAAACGATCACGGGCCGACCTAAAAACTTTTGCCAATGGATTGTATTCATCAACCATTTTCAACAGTTCCCCAACTATCTGAGCATCTAATCTTGATTGACTACTATCTCCACCAAATGTACTCATTCTATTTGAAACTTCGTTTTCCGTATCAAAAATATATAACTGCGCGAATTTCGGTTTATCGCCACTCATAGGTAGAAATGACCCGATTTTATGATGATTCTGTCCACTTAGTCGAAAAACATATGGACCACTTCCATTATTTATGCGATTGTCAATATTACCACCAATCGAAGTGAAGGCAAATATAGAATTGTAACTCCTAATATTTTCCTTAAAGTGGGTTGATCTCTTTTCACCATCAAAACGTAATAGATTTTGAAGAAATTTGGGTGCTTCTTTCAAAAGAGCCAAACATATTTTCCCTTCTTGACAACAAAGTGAAAATTGTGGATTTCTTGAAGTCTTGTGTTTGTCAACGCGTTCTTCATACCATAGAACTGCACCACAATATTGACATATATGTGTTGGTTTCCCAAAATCCCAAGGCTCAAAAACTCTTCCTATGAGGAACAAATGCTTGTTAGTTTTTATTCTTAATAGATTTATAAACTATGAATAGTTAAAAAATAAAAAATGTTTGTATAACTATTCTTACTTGTAGTAGAGGTATTGTCTGAATCACTTCTATTTGTAGAAGGACTTTTTCTTGATGTATGATATGGAGCAAATCTACTCCTAGGTAATTGTCTTCTTCCATCACCCCTATGACAAACTCTTTGATGCAATTGTATTATTTTTTCTTTCATAATGGTTCTTCTATGTAATCTTGCAAATCTACATCTTTCAATTTCATCCATCTAAAATAGTAAATTAGTAATTATCAACAACATATAATATATTAAAATATTATCAAACAGTATAGCTTATCAAAAATTTGAAATCTCGTTATGGTTCTCAAGTGATTTATTATTAGAACCAAAATTTTATATAAGTAAAGTATGCTACATATTATTGCTACAAAGGTGCCACTTCTTCAGTACTAATTGAGATCCAAATTCAAATAATAAATGGAAGCAATCTGTTATGGAAATTATACGATTAATTGATGATATTTATATAGACACTAAACGGATCAAAATTCAGTTCAATATATTTCTCTTTACTTTCTGCTTTCTACATAGTCTATTGATTTTTTTTTCTTGAACTGTATACAAAGGGGACAACGATTTCTTGACACCACGATTTCTAATAAATGACTAAAAAATGAATGGCAACGATACAAAAATGAGTAAACAAATGCAATGCTCAATAGTGATCTTTAAATCTTACAGTTGATTGTTTGGTTCGACGTCGTTAGAAGACTTGCAAGAATCAACCTGAAAATCAAAATTGCATGGTACTTGTCAATACAAAGACTAAATTAGTTTAGTACTTTGTTCATAAAAATCTAAATTTTTTTGTCAATTCTAATAAGTTTCCGATTACCTGTACAATTTTATTTCTTCTCCTTTATCTATTTTTTTTATGGAAATAAATTTTGTAGTTATTTATGACCTTGTCTCTTTGCTTTGAAGTAAACACGGGATTGTCAAAACAAAGACGACATTAGTTTAGTACTTTGTCCATTAAAATGTAAAACTTTCGTCAATGTCTAATAAATTTCATATCATTTTGACAATTTTATTTCTTCTCCTTAATCTTTATTTTTTTTGTCGAAAATAAATTTTGTTGTTATTTATAACCTTGACTCTTTACTTTGAATTAAAACATAAAAGTAAGTATATAATCTTTATAGCTGAATCCATATATGTCCTCACTAATATAATAAGAAGAAAGTGATTAAATTGTATATGTAGAATTCAACAAAATTATGTACATTAACATTTAATTGATAAATAATTTTATATGTACATTTCGCAAAATAGCCATTATTTACAATAGTAAGGGTTGCATTCAATAATAATTGGTATGATCTGATATACATCATTAATAACTCTTTCATAAAGTTCAATCGACAAAACGCTCAATCTTTGTACCCTTGTTTTCACCATTTTTTCGAGTTCTTTAAAGAGTTTCAATGAGGAGTTTAAGCATTTAATTATCAATTTAATCGTCAATTATTATTCTCAATTTCTGGGAGTAATTAATTTCAATTTCAATTTCTTTCTTTTTGCAGTTTTTATTGAATTCATTTATTCAAATAGCCCTCCACTACGTTAGATTTTCTACTCCAAAAGGCCACCATTAACTTGAAATGTTTCTTTAATTATTTTCAGTTTTGAGTACCTTTTCTTTTGCGTATATTATTTGTTGAGTCGTCATGTTATTTTGAGTCAATGGCCCATGGGTAGGTAGCTTAAATAATACAATACTTAAAACGTGAGGCAAATTAGATCAATATAATTGCTAAAGTTGACCAAATTATCAAAATGAATTTGGTAGATGACGATTACCAATTAACTAATAAGAGGTCAGTTACTTGAGAAAAAACATTTATAAAGTCCAGTAACAACTATATAAATCACAATAAATTACCCATACATGTCATCACTATTATAATCGGAAGAAATTGATTAAATTGTATATGAAAAATTCAACAAAATTATGTACATTAACATGTAATTGAGAGACAATTTTATATGTACATTTCGCCAAACCTCCAGTATTTACAATAGTAAGGGTTGCATTCAATAATAATTGGTAAGTTTTGACATACATCATTAATAACTCTTTCATAGAGTTCCATCGACAAAGCGCCCAATCTTTGTATCTTTGTTTTCACTTCTTTTTCGAGTTCTTTTGATAGTAGCTGTAATTCGTCTTCTTGGACAATTCTTTTTACATACAGCTGAATCTTGTATAAATAACTTCCTATGCGTAACTTTTTTCTCGCCGTGAAATTAAGTAGCCAACATAAGTTTAGAATCCAACAATTTTGACTAATGTTCTCAAAGTGACCCTCATATCTACAACGTATTGGAATCAACATACCGTCAGTAAAAAAACCTGTCCATCTTGGATTGTAGATCCCCGAACACATTTCTTCACTAATTAGATTTTTGGCTTATAATTTGTACCTGAAAAGCATTCATTAATTATATAATTTTCCATTATGACTACCTATCATGTACTAAAGTCTAGAGGTGCAAAGGTTGCAAAATCTTTTATCAGGTTTCATGAAATGGTAAATCTCATAAAATTACTATTATCATTACACAAAATCAACCAAAGTATGGATTCGGAGAAATGAAAAATCTTTTTCAAGGTGCAAGAAGTCGTGAATGTTGTATAAAATAATAGATATATGAAAATAATAAAAGATCGTGATTGAAGAAGTTGACAAAGTTGCAAACATTTTAGCAAATAATAGTCATGTGTCGCACTGCATAAACGCCTGCTACTTCCATCACCGGTTACCCAAGCCCATTAAACTCGAAGCAGAGAAACGGAAACAAACAAAACCGATTCATTCCTTACCGGGCGAACCGGTTAAGCCAGTCCAAACCATCGAACTATATACAAATGTTCGAAAAATGTGCCCAAATATGATGAAGAGCATGTAATTCTTTTTTTTATTTAAGTATAATGTTTTTAGATCAGGATAATTAAAATACTGAATGCAAATTTTTTTTATTATCACCAGAGAGATATTTTGATTATTTTTTTTAGGCTACTCAATCTTATTTATATAATAATCTATATCATAAAATTTAAATGTATATTTTAAATATTAGCGTTTCATTAGTCGTATTTATATCCCCTCGTTTAGAATATGATATTTGGATAGCTTCTTGTATATGCATTATAGGAAGCATGATGAGCATCATCATGATGCGCTGAGTCGTAAATAATTACTTAGCACTTCATTTGGGCCCACTTTATTTTATTTTTAAAGTTTTCAAACTTCAAATAAAATGTCCAAAACACTCAAACTGAACCCCACACTGATGAAACACTCCTTTAACTCCTTAGCTTTCAAGGACAAAGAAGTAATTTTAGGGCATCCCATAGTCCTTATCTAGAACAATGTCTTGAAAAGATGGAGAAACTTATTTTATTAATAAATGACCAAGTGATAGCTTCACGTTGTTTAAATTAAATTTTTAATTTTTTTTTTGTCAAAGATTGTTTCAATTAAATTAACCAAGTTATTTTAGGTCCCTAGAATTAGATTAATTATCATACAAAACAACAAAGAAATAAAGAAATGAGCTGTGATTAGAAAAAGGGGGAAGAAAGACAATTAAAAAAAAGGGCTGAATCATGATCTAAGCCTAAATAAACTATAGCAATTATTGAGGCACTATTTAATTATTGGTGGGATAAGGAATTTATGAGAATCTTTTTTAGCGTTACTTATTTAAGTATAATGTTTCTAGATTTCAAGGAATACAACCTTGGTCTTCTGTCCGTCTCTTCTCCATCTTAGCCTTCCGACCAAAGTCTTCGTCTCGGTCACGTTTCCTCTTCTTACCGACCTCTCCGATCATCGGCGGCTCTGTCTAAGGCTTCTGCAACATCTACTTCCATCGAGGTCGAGAGAGGCGCATCAAATGATAATTCTTCGAGGTTGCTTCCTTTCCGAGTCGGCCATGGCTTCGATCTTCATAGATTAGAGCCTGATTACCCTTTGATCATCGAAGGGATCGATATTCCCCATGAGAGAGGCTACGAAGCTCATTCTGACGGTAATTAGGGATTCTCAGTTGACGAATTTTCAGTTTTTGATGCGTTGGTTGGTATAAGGTTTCTGATTTTGTCTGTGTGAGTGTGGTTGCAGGTGACGTGTTGCATCACTGTGTCGTTGATGCGATTTTGGGAACGCTGGGGCTTCCGGACATCGGGCAGATCTTTCCAGATTTCGATCCGAAATGGAAGGGCGCTCCCTCCTCCGTGTTTATAAAGGAAGTGGTGCGTCATTGTTTTTTCTTTCTTTTTTTTTAGATTTCAGTTCGTCTGTGTCGAGCTAGGTTTTGGAAATTTTTAGTAAAGCTGGTTCATATTTGAGTACGCCTTTAAAATGAGATTTTTGTTATATTTTTCCTGATTAGATCGGGAACTTCTTTGCTATAAGGAACAGTGATCTATTAACAATCTATGGTAAAGATGGAGGTAGAGGAACACCTAAAATTACATTAAGTACTTTTAATTTAGATGTCAATTTAGCCCTTGATAGAACGGAGCGGTGGGAGTAGATTCTCAAGCTCGATTCGTTGTTTTTTATCGCTTTTTTATGTTTTAATTTTTGTTTTTGGTTGCAAATTTCATGGATTTGGTGTCGAAATCTGGAAAATACCTATTTCCGAGCAGATTCGAGAGTCGAAATCTGGAGGAAGCTTTGATGTCAGGTAGATTTTTGTTACAAATTTTTTGGGGTTTATGTATTTGGTGTTAACTTATTATATCTCTATGTCTATATCTTACTATTTTTGTTGTTTGTTTGGTTTTAGTTTCAGATCTTGAGACTCCGAAGTTGACGATGTTCGGGACAGATCAACCCGAGATAAGAGAGGTTGAGGTACGAATTTTTGTGTCTTTGAGGTATCTACTCTTTTATAGATGCCGTAGGAATCTATGCAATAAAGAATTGGAGCTGACAGAGGGTTACGGTGATGCAAGATTCATCCTTGTGTGTTTATTATTTGCACATGTGCTGAAGTGTTTTTATTATAATAGTCATGTGTTATTAGTCAAAAAGCATGCTATGCAAACATCATAACAAAATAAGTTACATAACAATGGAAACAAACAAAAGTTTTTGCATGACTCTCTAAACCCATAGAATTTATAAACAATAAATCTTATCCTTCATATGCTTGGCAAGAAGAGTCAGAAAAAAAACAATCCATAAAGGTTAGCTATGAATGAAAACAGAAAATTTATTAAGCTGACAGGATGATACCTTAGTAGTTTCGTGGGTAATATGTGCTGATAAACTTTGTCGTTGTACAGTAATTGTGTAGCGGCTTTATTTGTTGAAAAACTTTCGGCATACAAATGGGAAGAACATCCTAAAATTTATAATGAGTTTCAAGTAAAGGATAACACATGTAACAGTACTTCATGGGAAATAGTCAAGGAAGGCTGCAAGATCACATGGGCATCTCTCAGACTTGGACAAAATTAGGCAAAAGATCAGGACGGACAACCATCCATGGCCATCTCTCACAACTAAGACAAAACCAGGAAAAATCTTCATGTAACAGTAGTCAAGAAAGGCTGCAAGATCACATGGGCAACAACACGTTTGGACAAAATGATGTCAAGTAGAAATGCTAAATTAACCAATGAGGTTAATGATAAGCTATTCCCATCAAATTCTTCCCCTGTAGGATTATTAAAGCCTTTTTGAAGCAACTGTTTTTTTCTAATGACGGCAAGTGGAGCTAAAGGTAGTCAAGTTGGTTATCTTGTTCTTGAACTTATCTGTTGAATTTTCACATGTCAATATCTTATGCTAACAGTAGTCAAGAAAGGCTGCAAGATCACATGGGTAACAACACGTTTGGACAAAATGATGTCAAGTAGAAATGCTAAATTAACCAATGAGGTTAATGATAAGCTATTCCCATCAAATTCTTCCCATGTAGGATTATTAAAGCCTTTTCGAAGCAACTACTTTTTTCTAATGACTGCAAGTGGAGCTAAAGGTAGTCAGGTTGGTTATCTTGTTCTTGAACTTATCTGTTGAATTTTCACATGTCAATATCTTATGCAATTCACATCTTAGCATTATTAGGTATGAGATGTTGTAGAAGCATTGACCTTTGTATTGCCTAGAAACTGGATTGCATGGACAGAAAATTTATACGCTTTATAAATATCTTCTAAGAATGCTGAGGTGGCGCGCTGCGGAGTCTCCTTTGGAGTGAGTTATTAAGTATATATTATAGATATGTGAGAAAATGGGTAACCACCCACCTATTCCTACTTGTTAAAAAGAAAAAAAATGCAAAGTTTGTTTTACCATTAGAAATTTAAAAAAGCTCCTTTTAGTTTCAACTAAGAAACAACTTTTGCCTCCCCTTTTTAGTTTTTATAACCACCCACCTATTCCTACTTGTTTAAAAAAAAAAAAAGAATGCAAAGTTTGTTTTACCATTAGAAATTTAGAACTATACATTATATGTGTGTAATCTAAAATTAAATTTAGGACACCCGGGTGCCGCTAAGCGGTAATCTAAAATTAAATTTTTGTTTAATAAAAAAACCCATAAATTAAATTATATTTCTTGGTAAAAGATAGTTTTACCAAAAATTATTTGCTAAATTTATCTTGAAGATTCTAAATTGATAATTTAGCATCTACTTTTATGCATAATCATAACATGAATAGTTGAATATGTTATTTATTTGTTTTTTGGGTAAACTATATTCTTCATTTAATACATATAAGACCAATTCGGTGTCAATTGAGACAATATAAAATTGTCATAGGGGGAGGTGCATCAAATTATAAGATGGATAGTATTTACCAATTACAAAAGTGCATGTAAATTGTCCAATTCACTAAATTGACCAATTCACTAAATTGACCAATTCATGAAATTGATTTCTCCAATTTCTTAAATATATTCAATGTATGGTGATAAATAATTAGAAAGATAAACCCATAATATATGTTAGATTTGGGAATGTATTTTTCTTTTTCTTTTTCTTTTTGATAACAGATTTGGGAATGTTATATACCAGTTTTAGTTCCACATCAAGAGAAAACATATTAAAAATAACAAAACACAATGATAAAACCCTTTTTTTGTCAAACAATGATAAAACCCTTAACCCTTTTAAAAAGGGGCAAAATTCAATAAACAACCAAATATGAAGTTCGGGATTTTGTTCAATAATGTTTCAAGAAAAACTAAATTGTAAATATAAGTGGTGATAAAATTTTAACTAAGCTTTTTTTTTAGTCGTTACTAAACTAGCTTGAAGCTTTAATTATTTTATAATTTACAAGCAAGATATAAAATTGTAAGATTATATAGGAGATTTTTGTGTAAAAAGATGACCCAAATTTTATAATTTACATTACATGTAGACCAACTTTCATCTCATTAGTTTAATTAACTAAAATGTCTATAAATGTTGTTGATGCTTATTACATAGTATTTTAATAGTTTACTTAAAAATTTTTAGTTTAGATTAAAAAACTACATGGGTAATAAAAATTGTTAACTTTTAACCAAGTGTAGACTAAAAAATAACAAGGCCTTGAAAACATGCATATTAATTAGTACAAGAATGGTGTATTATTATTACGTAAAATGTTAATCAAATACTACAACTAAAAGTGCAGCTACACCATTAGTACCCTTAGATATACATGCATTGTGCATTTCAATGTATGTAATGAATGATCTAATGGCATTAAAAGTGTAATTTTTGCAATTATATTTTTTGTAGTTAGATTGACATTTCTTTGTGTGTGTGTGCATATATATCCTCTTTAATTCGATTTATGCCCCTACAATGACTTTGAAAGAAAAAACAATGTTTAACAAATCATATATAACTCATTCCATTTATTTGATTGATTCATTTTTCATAGTATGATGGTTATATTAAAGGAAAACATACACTAAGGATGACAAAGCATAAAACATAGTCTTTAATTAACAACTTTTGAACTTAATTTTTTTAGCAATTCTTATAAGCATATTATGATAAACATACTTATAATATATATATATATATATATATATATATATATATCCTCTGTAATTCGATTTATGCCCCTACAATGACTTCGAAAGGAAAAACAAATGTTTAACAAATCATATATAGCTCATTCCATTTATTTGATTCCATTTATTTGATTGATTCATTTTTCATAGTATGATGGTTATATTAAAGGAAAACATTAACTAAGGCTAACAAAGCATCTTTAAAAAAAAAATGATAACAAAGCGTAAAACATGGTCTTTAATTAACAAGTTTTGAACTTAATTTTTTTGGCAATTCTTATAGTATATTATTATAACTATATGTATTTCTAAAAACAAAAAAACACATGTATTTCTCGTAGTTATATATAAAAGTAAAATGCAACAATTTTTCATAGTCATATACTCGTATAGTTGTATGTAAGATTTATTCAAAATAGAAAGAAAAAAAATGGATGGAGGGGATATGATACGGAGTGTCTTTTGCCAAGTCACAATAGTGACTATAAATAAAGAGAGATTTTAATTACTACATGTTTTCTCTCTCCATCAAATTAAATTTTTGGTCTCTTTTTTAACAGACTGTTTTTGGGTTGGCCTAAACTCTTGACTTTTGGTCGATCGGGTAGCCTGAATTTTTAAGGGAGTTGGGTCAGTTTTGAGTGAAGAGACCAGGTCGGGTTGGGGCCCAAACCTGACCCAATCCGTTTTCACCCCTATTTATAGATGTATATAGTGGTTAATTTTATATTTAGTTTTTTAATATCCTTTTAAAAAAATTAAATTAAATTATTAGGGCCCCAAATTTTGTACCAAAATCAATATATAGGTTAATTTTGTTGGACACCCAAGAGGTAGGTAAATTGGATGATATTGCCAGTTTTGACAAATTCTAAGTTCTTACTGGAAATTCTTAATTAAATTAAATTTTATATTTAAATTAATTCAAAGTGCATAAAGTAAAGTGCACACAAGGATTTTTACGTGGTTCAAAACGCCTTTTCCTGCTTCACACCTAGAGAAACATTTTTTAAGATTTCACTATACTTAGGTTCACTTCTAAGGTGTGAACCAAACCATTACAGTGCCTTTTTCAAGGCCCAAAACAAACCTATCTTTTTCAGGGCTAAGGACAAACCACTTATTTCTTTTTCAAGGGTAAAGGAAGAATTAAAATCCTTTTCGCAGGATAAGGAAGATGTCATACCCCTAAACCGTGGTACACTGGCGGACGGGGCGCGCATTTGGAATAATAACAATGGTAATAACAGAGTGCGCAGCAGAAATATAATATTGTTCAAGTCTGATTTCATTTAATTTAGAATTTATTTGTACATGACATAGTTAAGGGAAAATACTTCCCAAAATCTCTAATGAATAATACAAAGGGTACAAAAATGTGGGCCCCATAAACCTGCACCCAGTCCACCCTAATTTCCTGTGAAAATTTGGATAACAAAGGAATGAGCTTAACGCGCTCGGTGGGTAAAATAGTTCATGAATATAACAATTAATAAAGCAAACTTCATAATTAAATATCTTAAATACACATCAAAGCATCATAATCAATCAATATGTATGTATGCATGACACTGTCTCATAATGGTTTGATGAACGTACATCGCCTAACTTCACGTACAGACGTCCTTCCCCAGGCATAGCCAGGTTCTCATTGTATGTCCTTCCTCAGGAACGATTCTCTGGATTCACGTACAGATGTCCTTCCCCAGGCGTAGCCGGGTTCTCGTTGTACGTCCATGTCTAGAGAAATATAATGAATAGCGAGCAATGCTCCTAACTATTCTATGAATCATAAACCACATACGTCCCTAGGTGGTGATATGTATGATGCCAATGCACGAACTGGTCTAGTCTACTAGTCTGGTCTTTTCTTGACATTTAGACTGACTTTGGCAACGTCTGGTAATCCTTATCAGGGTTGGTATCACGACGTGCAAGGTTAGGACATTCAGCATTACTTGTATAAGCTGATAGCTTTCAATAAGACCAACTAGATCAGTCCTCAGTTGAGAGGTGAGACACAAGGTCTGCTTAAATACCAATCGCCTAGAGCAGCCCGCTACCTCTCGTTTACTATTTAAAGTTACTGAGGACAAGACCGAGTCTATTTGAGCCAGATTGACCACTAATCCGGCATTACAACAGTATAATACGTGAATTCCAAATATATAGGCATAAGTGTGATAGTATAAACATTATGTGATATAATGCAGCGTAAATGAGCAATAGACATAATAATAAACGATTGTAAACTTTAATAAAAGTTATGAAACATGCAAACCTATGTTTCGTTCCCCACCTTCAGATAAGAACTTCTTCTTTCAGATCTGGGGCTTTCCTCCGGACAGAACTTCGTCGTATCGCACCGAGAGTCTCGAACAGAGAGTCTCAAACAAAAAAGAACTTAGAATGAGTGAAAAGAGGAGGAAAAATCACTAGAGAATGTGATTTTGTGTGAAAAATATGATATAATACACACAGAAAATATGATAGTAAGGCTTTTAAGTTAGTTCCTTTAAGCTTTTTAATCACCTAAATCTCTCACCCAATTCCTAGGTCAAAGTCATCTAAGTCCAATACATAGACCAAACCTAGTAAAATCAGGCTCTGATACCAACTGTGGCGACCCCGCGCCCCGGACCACCAACCCCACAGGGAATGGCATGCGGAATGCCGGGGCGGGACGCCCGGCGTAGGCATCTCCGACCACTCCTCAACTCCCGTGAGGTGGTTGAGACCCTACGAGCCTTATCTCAAACAACGACATAATATCAAAAGGTACTAAACAAAACTACCCACTGTATTAATCATCAAAGACGAGATAATCCATAAAAATGAACCATAAATAAAATCATAATTCCTACAGTCCATTAAAAATTGACATACACATAAAGTCCAAAATTGTGGGTACAAATAAAAAAAAACCGTCATGTGCCCACATGGTCTATCTAACAAGTCCCAACTCACCCATACTAAAATGTGGTAAGTATTATAATTACATAATCCAAAATATAATACTTCATAATATAAAACACAATTCAATCAAAATGCCTCTCAACTCACATAGAGGACTTGGATTCTCTCGCAGGCAAGGCCCTCAAGATATGACTACTCCCTTGCCCTTATTCGGGACAGAAGGACCTGAAAGAGGAAAATGAGGGTGAGCCAACGATGCCCAGTGAATAGAATTCAAATATGCTATCAATACTCATCAATAAAAACCATGTATGCATGTCAATGTGTAGCATGATTAAAAGCTCATAACATATAGATATCAAGCATTTATAATAAGTTCGATGCAAGTAAAAGTTTATCAATTTGGATCCACATTCCACATGCCTTGGGTTACTAGTCCACGTCTATTTCACCGTGCCGTTGATCCCAATCATGTTTACTTGGGTTACTAGTCCACGTCTATTTCACCGTGCCGTTGATCCCAATCATTTCCTTCTTAAAACCCTCCTATGACAAGGTCAAGTCCCCCTATTAGCCAGATAGATGGGCCCAACCAAAGTCATAAGGTTTTCTCAAATCAATGCATCATTCAAAACATTAGAACACGTTCATGCTTTCAACATACAATATATATAAGTGATATGATGACATAAATGATATAATCATAAGTGAAGCCTACTCACAACCAAGCCTCGCGAGAGTATTTAATCACACACGACCACCAAACCGAATCAACCCAATCAAGATCCTGAAACATACATCAATATCCTACCATACATCAATTTCTATGCTCAATTACATAGACATTACAAATCAACCCTAAATCAGCCCACATATAATTAATAGGCCTAAATCCCATTTAATCCCATCATTCAACTCAAATCACATGACTTAGGCCTCTAATGCATAGTTCTCATTCATAAACCATTCTATTAATCAAAAATACTGATTTTCAATTCCTTAGGCATAAACATGTCCAAATTTGGGTCACTTGATCACAAGTAGGCCTAACCCATGATATGGTCACAACCACCAAATCAGTAGCATAATCAACCCTAATCATGCTTAATTAAACATAAGTTGCATCAATTCAATGATTCTAAGCCAAAAGCATCAAAAGCCCTAAAATATGAAATTTTCCATACTTAGGCCATATTGTCGATTTACACTAGGTCACCATGTTCAGCCATGTATATCACTGATTTTGCATCATGGGTTCATCCACAATGGCAACTAGGTCAACATAGTTGACATGCAAGCTATTTGGAAAGGTCTAAGTTCATATTCTAAATGTAGGTCTAATACAAACAACCCTACCAATTCTTCACATGTATTATTCTGTTCAGATGTATCAATCTACCAACAGAAATATGTAATCACAAAATCAACCGTACAGATTGAAGTATGTGAAGAAACAAACCTTCTGTCCAAATATCAGCCCAATCCAACGGTGGACCGAAAAGATATGCATCTTTGATGAGTAAGTGTCTAATCAGACAGTTTCTCCTTTCCTGCTGCAAATACCCAAACTCAGATGGCTATATCACACAAAATAATTAACGTATAAATATTTCCACCGTTCAGAATACAGAAATATCTGTTGTAAACTACATACCCAAATTTGATATCCATCCAACGGTACGTTGAGGAGATCTACAAGTTTTACCGAAACGGAACGAGAAACCCAGAAATTCCGACCAGCTTTGTTTCAGAGGTTATATCTCTTAGCACAAGCTTCTAATTACGATCTCCACCGTTCTGAATGTATAAATATCAGTTATAAACTACATACCCAAATTGGATAACCATCTAACGGTAGATTTAGGAGATCTATAAGTTTGAGCGAAACAGTGCGAGAAATCCAGACTTTCCGGCCAGCTTTGTTTGAGAGGTTAGATCTCTTAGAAGAAACCTCTGATCAAGATCTCCACCGACCAGAATGAAGAACCATAAGCTACGAACGTGCTGAAAACATTTGAGCTCAATCTGACCGTAAATTCCAAAGATCCACTTCTTTGATGAAAATCTCGCAGGGTTCTTACTCCTGCAACTCTCTCCTTCTTTCTCTTCTTCTTTCCTTTCTCTTCTTTTCTTTCTCTTCTTCTTTCTTTTCTCTCCACTCACCTCTTTCTAGCACTTCCTTGATTCCCTCCTTGATTCTCTCCTTGATTCTCTCCTTGTTTTCCTCTCCTTGGTTCCCTCCACTCATTCTAGCACTTCCTTGAAGAAGACAAGTGGGCATTGGACACTTGTCCACTTTCATGCACCAACCTTCACATGTGTTGGTCTCATACTACTCATACCAACCACATGTATTTTAAATGTCCAATCCATTTAATACACCAAATCTTCAATTTCATTTATCCTTTTATTCCATCAATCCTAACCCATATCAATTCATGATTTAATGAGCCCATGCATAAATAATAACATATGCATTAAACTTTAATTTAACATGACTCATATACAATTTATGATACATATTTTTATATACATTATCAAGCATTAACTATACAAACATTAAACAATCATCAAACAAACACCAAACATATCAAGGCAACACATAGAGTTTGGGCAAAATACAATTGGGTTATGGGCTAGATGAAATAATTTTCGGGGCGTCGCATCACACCCACCTTAGAATGAACTTCGTCCTCGAAGTTTTAAGGTTAAGAATTACCTAAGCCCATGAACTCGGCAAAGTGCTCCATCATGTAGTCCTCACGCTCCCAAGTAACCTGTTCCTCGCCATGGAACTGCCATCTCACCTTAACCATCGGAATCTCACGGTTACGTAACCTCTGGACCTTCCGGTCAAGTATCTGAATAGGTTCCTCATCATAAGTCCCATCCTGCCTCAGTTCAATGTTCCTCCAGTCCAAGACGTGATCAAAATCACTCTTGTATACTCTCAGCATTGACACGTGAAAGACATTGTGGACTGCTGCTAACTGAGGTGGCAAGGCTAATCGGTAAGCGACGGGGCCAATTCGTTCTAAAACCTCGAACGACCCAATAAATCTCGGAGCGAGCTTGCCTTTTATCCCAAATCTAGTTTGGCCCTTCTGAGGTGAGACCTTCAATAAAACTTGGTCACCCACCTCGAACTCTACGGTCTTCCGCTTGGCATCAGTGTAACTCTTCTGCCTGTCTTGGGCTACTTTCATATTATGCTTGATCCTCTTAATATTCTCTGTGTGTTCTTGTACAAACTCTGGTCCCATCATCGCAACATCCCCTACCTCCTTCCAACAGATCGGAGATCTACAGGGTCGACCATACAATGCCTCAAAAGGAGCCATGCCAATACTGGACTGATAGCTATTGTTGTACGCGAACTCACACAAATGTATGTACTCCTCCCAGTTACCACTGGACTCAAGGACACAAGCTCGAAGCATATCCTCTAAAATCGATATCAACCTCTCAGACTGGCCATCCGTCTGGGGGTGAAAAGCGGTACTGAGATCTAGTCTAGTGCCTAGCTGCCTCTGCAACCCCTGCCAGAATACTGATGTAAACCTCGGATCCCTATCTGACACAATCGAAACAGGCACTCCATGTAATCTGACTATCTCCCGCATATAGAGTCTGCTCAGCTTGTCCATAGAATCCCTAGTGTTCACCGGTAGAAAGTGAGCAGACTTGGTCAAGCGATCAATAATAACCCAAACAGCATTATGTCTCCTCGGGGTGTTGGGTAATCCCACAACAAAATCCATAGTGACATGCTCCCATTTCCACTCAGGAATGGCAAGCGGTTGCATCTGCCCTCCAGGCCTCTGATGCTCAGCTTTGACTCTTTGACAGATCTCACACCTCTGAATGAACTGAGCTATTTCTCTCTTCATGTCGGGCCACCAATACATTCTTTTCATATCATGATACATCTTGGTTCCGCCAGGATGAATAGCATAATGAGATCTGTGAGCCTCTTGGAGAACACTCTGTCTAAGTCGTGGATCTGTGGGAACCCATAAACGTCCCCTAAATCTCAAGGCACCATCAGATGACAAGTGCCAATCAGTAAAATCACTGCTCTCAGCCCAAGACTTGTATATCCCATAATCAACGTCAAGTCTCTGTTGGTCAATTACCTCCTGGACTTGTGTAGGCTGAGCTCTCATTTGAGCACATATCACAATCTGATCTGAAGGAGTAGCACATACACTCATAACCGTAGCCGCCTCAAGTAGTCTCCACTCATGAGACATCTGGCGTGCTACCATAACTGTCTCTACCCGCTTCCTGCTCA
>JAYMFD010003287.1:0-43900 GCA_035771175.1 Paratinospora sagittata | reverse complement strand
CAATTCGAAGCTTGTTTTGGCAAATGCAAGAATCATTACTTTTTTCTCTTGAAAAACCCTTTGGAAAGCTCAATCTAACTTGCAAAAATCGTGTGTATAGTATTTTTGAAAACCAGAGGATGAGTGTTTTATAAAATTAGAAGTTGCGAGTTAAAGAGCAAGAGAGTACAAAATGATTTGAATTGAAAACATTGTTTAATCTAAAGTTGTTTTGGGCATGCGAGACAATGGGGATCATCTAGGCGTTAGTAGAAAATATTTCAATTAAGATAAGCTGGAAAAATTGTGTAAGGAATAGAAAAATTGAGCAAGCAGAAGTACCCACATTTTTCTCGTTAGAACTATTAGATTTTTGTCTCAGACGTGGATAACGTTCTGTTGGGTTGTTTATCATGTTCTCTATTGACAGATAGCAGGCTATAGCAGGTCGATATACACAAACCCGAGAGCTCGAGTTTTCCAAACTTTTCGATAGCGTGTTATCAAGGCCTAAAGTGCGCTAATGCCCATTTTACTAAAATGGAAAAATCACGACAACAAATTTATAGCGAGTTATTAAAGGAGATAGCGCGCTATAGACAATTTTCCAGAAAAACAAATGTTTTATTATAGAGCCCTGTGATGGTGCTATCAACATAGATAGTGCGCTGGTGCCTTCTGGAAAATTGTGCCAAACTGCTGGATAGCCTTATTTTTTAAAAATTAATATTTTGACACTCAAGAACCATTCCATTAACTCAAAACATTTTGGTATAAGATTAGAAACTTTTAAATAATTCAAAACTCCTTGAAATTAAGATTAAAAACTTTCGGAAAACAATTTTTCAAAATGAAATACTATATCGAAGTGATTTTGAAGGTTTTGCAATTTTCAGAGTTTTAGTGCTGAGATTGAACGAGAGTAACCTACACACCAAGGATCAAACTAATGCATTAGACATGACATATGTATTCGTTCTTCGAGCTTGATCTTTGTAGACTTTGAAAGCTATTGTTTGATGTGTTCTTCATGCAATACACGTGATGTGTTCTTTTTTGATGTGTTATCTTACCGAGACCACTTCATCTACTTACAGTTTAAAACAATGGATAGCCTCTGCAAATCTAAGCACCAAAGGGATAAAATGAAGAACTTGCTGAACAATGACGTTATCATCAAGACAGATTGCAATTTTGATTCAATTCGAAGCTTGTTTTGGCAAATGCAAGATTCATTACTTTTTTCTCTTGAAAAACTCTTTGGAAAGCTCAATCTAACTTGAAAAAAATCGTGTGTGTTGTATTTTTGAAAACCAGAGAATGAGTGTTTTATAAAATTAGAAGTTGCGGGTTATAGAGCAAGAGGGCACAAAATAATTTGAATTCAAAACATTGTTTAATCTAAAGTAGTTTTGGGCGTGCGAGACAATCGGAATCATCTAGGTGTTAGTAGAAAATATTTCAATTAAGATAAGCTGGAAAAACTGTGTAAGGAATGGAAAAATCGAGCAAGCAGAAGTACCCACATTTTTCTCGTTAGAAATATTAGATTTTTGCCTCAGACGTGGATAGAGTTCTGTTTGTTTGTGTGTCATGTTCTCTATTGACAGATAGTAGGCTATAGCAGGTCGATATACACAAACCCGAGAACTCGGGTTTTCCAAACTTTTCGATAGCGTGTTATCAAGGCCTAAAGCGCGCTAATGCCCATTTTACTCAAAATGGAAAGATCACGACAACAGATTTATAGCGAGTTATCAATGGGGATAGCGCGTTATAGAAAATTTACCAGAAAAACAAATGTTTTATTATAGAACCCTATCAAGGTGCTATCAGCACTGATAGTGCGCTGGTGCCTTCTGAAAATTTTGTCAAACTGCTGGATAGCCTTATTTTTGAAAAATTTATATTTTGACACTCAAGAACCATTCCATTGACTCAAAACATTTTGGTATAAGATTTAAAAACTTTTAAATAATTCAAAACTCCTTGAAATTAGCATTAAAACCTTTGGGAAAACATTTTTTCAAAATGAAATACTATATCGAAGTGATTTTGAAGACTTTGCAATTTTTAGAGATTTAGTGCTGAGATTGAACGAGAGTAACCTACACACCAAGGATCAAACTAATGCATTAGACATGACATATGTCTTCGTTCTTTGAGCTTGATCTTTGTAGACTTCGAAAGGTATTGTTCGATGTGTTCTTCATGCAATACAGGTGATGTGTTCTTTTTTGATGTGTTATCTTACCGAGAACACTTCATCTACGTACAGTTTAAAACAATGGATAGCCTCTGCAAATCAAAGCACCAAAGGGTTAAAATGAAGAACTTGCTGAACAATGACGTTATCATCATGACAGATTGCACTTTTGATTCAATTCGAAGCTTGTTTTGGCAAATGCAAGAATCATTACTTTTTTCTCTTGAAAACTCTTTGGAAAGCTCCATCTAACTTGAAAAAATTGTGTGTGTTGTATTTTTGAAAACCAGAGGATGAGTGTTTTATAAAATTAGAAGTTGCAGGTTAAAGAGCAAGAGAGCACAAAATGATTTAAATTCAAAACATTGCTTAATCTAAAGTTCTTTTGGGCGTGCGAGACAATGGGAATTATCTAGGTGTTAGTAGAAAATATTTCAATTATGATAAGCTGGAAAAACTGTGTAAGGAATAGAAAAATCGAGCAAGCAGAAGTACCCACATTTTTTTCTCGTTAGAAATATTAGATTTTTGTCTAAGACGTGGATAGCGTTCTGTTTGGTTGTGTATCATGTTCTTTATTGACAGATAGCAGGATATAGCAGGGATATATACACAAACCCGAGAGCTCGAGTTTTCCAAACTTTTCGATAGCGTGTTCTCAAGGCATAAAGCGCGCTAATGCCCATTTTACTAAAAATGGAAAGATCACGGCAACAGATTTATAGCGAGTTATCAAAGGGGATAGCACTATAGACAATTTTCCAGAAAAACAAATGTTTTATTATAGAACCCTATCAAGGTGCTATCAACACTAATAGTGCGCTGGTGCCTTCTGGAAAATTTTTTCAAACTGCTGGATAGCCATATTTTTGAAAAATTAATAGTTTGACACTCAAGAACCATTCCATTGACTCAAAACATTTTCGTATAAGATTAAAAACTTTTAAATAATTCAAAACTCGTTGAAATTATGATTAGAACCTTTCGGAAAACATTTTTTCAAAATGAAATACTATATCGAAGTGATTTTGAAGGCTTTGCAATTTTTAGAGTTTTAGTGCTGAGATTGAACGAAAGTAACCTACACACCAAAGATGAAACTAATACAATAGACATGACATATGTCTTCGTTCTTTGAGCTTGATTTTTGTAGACTTCGAAAGCTATTGTTTGATGTATTCTTCATGCAATACAGGTGATGTGTTGTTTTTTGATGTGTTATCTTACCGAGACCACTTCATCTACGTACAGTTTAAAACAATGGATAGCCCCTGCAAATCTAAGCACCGAAGGGATAAAATGAAGAACTTGCTGAACAATGACGTTATCATCGAGACAGATTGCACTTTTGATTCAATTTCGAAGCTTGTTTTGGCAAATGCAAGAATCATTACTTTTTTCTCTTGAAAAACTCTTTGGAAAGCTTAATCTAACTTGCAAAAATCATGTATGTTGTATTTTTGAAAACCAGAGGATGAGTGTTTTATATAATTAGAAGTTGCGGGTTAAAGAGCAAGAGAGTACAAAATGATTTGAATTCAAAACATTGTTTAATCTAAAGTTATTTTGGGCGTGCGAGACAATGGGAATCATCTTGGTGTTAGTAGAAAATATTTCAATTAAGATAAACTGGAAAAACTGTGTAAGGAATAGAAAAATCGAGCAAGCAGACGTACCCACATTTTTCTCGTTAGAACTATTAGATTTTTGTCTCAGACGTGGATAGCGTTCTGTTGGGTTGTGTATCATGTTGTCTATTGACGGATAGCAGGCTATAGCAGGTCGATATACACAAACCCGAGAGCTCGAGTTTTCCAAACTTTTCGATAGCGTGTTATCAAGGCCTAAAGCGCGCTAATGCCCATTTTACTAAAAATGGAAAGATCACGGCAACAGATTTAAAGCGAGTTATCAAAGAGGATAGCGCGCTATAGACAATTTTCCAGAAAAACAAATGTTTTATTGTAGAACCCTATCAACGTGCTATCAACACTGATAGTGCGCTGGTGCCATCTTGAAAATTTTGCTAAACTGCTGGATAGCCTTATTTTTGAAAAATTTCTATTTTGACACTCAAGAACCATTCCATTGACTCAAAACATTTTTGTATAAGATTAAAAACTTTTAAATAATTCAAAACTCCTTGAAATTAGGATTAAAAGCTTTCGGAAAATATTTTTTCAAAATGAAATACTATATCGAAGTAATGTTCAAGACTTTGCAATTTTCAGAGTTTTAGTGCTAAGATTGAACGAGAGGAACCTACACACCAAGGATCAAACTAATGCGTTAGACATGACATATGTTTTCGTTCTTCGAGCTTGATCTTTGTAGACTTCGAAAGCTATTGTTTGATGTGTTTTTCATGCATTACAGGTGATGTGTTCTTTTTTGATGTGTTATCTTACCGAGACCACTTCATCTACTTACAGTTTAAAACAATGGATAGCCTCTGCAAATCAAAGCACCAAAGGGATAAAATGAAGAACTTGCTGAACAATGACGTTATCATCAAGATAGATTGCACTTTTGATTCAATTCGAAGCTTGTTTTGGCAAATGCAACAATCATTACTTTTTTCTCTTGAAAAACTCTTTGGAAAGCTCAATCTAACTTGAAAAAATCGTGTGTGTTGTATTTTTGAAAACCAGAGGATGAGTGTTTTATAAAATTAGAAGTTGCGGGTTAAAGAGCAAGAGAGTACAAAATGATTTGAATTCAAAACATTGTTTAATCTAAAGTTGTTTTGGGCGTGCGACACAACGGGAATCATCTAGCTGGTAGTAGAAAATATTTCAATTAAGATAAACTGGAAAAACTGTGTAAGGAATAGAAAAATCGAGCAAGCAGAAGTACCGACATTTTTCTCGTTAGAAAAATTAGATTTTTGTCTCAGACGTGGGTAGCGTTCTGTTGGGTTGTGTATCATGTTCTCTATTGACAGATAGCAGGTTATAGCAGGTCGATATACACAAACCCGAGAGCTCGAGTTTTCCAAACTTTTCGATAGCGTGTTATCAAGGCCTAAAGCGAGCTAATGCCCATTTTACTAAAAATGGAAAGATCACGGCAACAGATTTATAGCGTGTTATCAAAGGGGATAGCGCGCTATATACAATTTTCCAGAAAAACAAATGTTTTATTATAGAACCCTATCAAGGTGCTATCAACACTGATAGTGCGCTGGTGCCTTATGGAAAATTTTGCCAAACTGCTGCATAGCCTTATTTTTAAAAAAATTATATTTTGACAGTCAAGAACCATTCCATTGACTCAAAACATTTTGGTATAAGATTAAAAACTTTTAAATAATTCAAAACTCGTTGAAATTATGATTAAAACCTTTCAGAAAACATTTTTTCAAAATGACATACTATGTCGAAGTGATTTTTAAGGTTTTGAAATTTCCAGAGTTTTAATGCTGAGATTGAACGAAAGTAACCTACACACCAAAGATCAAACTAATGCATTAGACATGACATATGTCTTCGTTCTTCGAGCTTGATTTATGTAGACTTCGAATGCTATTGTTTGATGTGTTCTTGATGCAATACAGGTGATGTGTTCTTTTTTGATGTGTTATCGTACCGAGATCACTTCATCTACTTACAGTTTAAAACAATGGATAGCCTCTGCAAATCTAAGCACCAAAGGGATAAAATGAAGAACTTGCTGAACAATGACGTTATCATCAAGACAGATTGCAATTTTGTTTCAATTCGAAGCTTGTTTTGGCAAATGCAAGAATCATTACTTTTTTCTCTTGAAAAACTCTTTGGAAAGCTCAATCTAACTTGCAAAAATTGTGTGTGTAGTATTTTTGAAAACCAGAGGATGAGTGTTTTATAAAATTAGAAGTTGCGGGTTAATAAGCAAGAGAGTACAAAATGATTTGAATTCAAAAGATTGTTTAATATAAAGTTGTTTTGGGCGTGCGAGACAATGGGAATCATCTAGGTGTTGGTAGAAAATATCTCAATTAAGATAAGCTGGAAAAACTGTGTAAGGATTAGAAAAATCGAGCAAGCAGAAGTACCCACATTTTTCTCGTTAGAACTATTAGATTTTTGTCTCAGACGTGGATAGCGTTCTGTTGGTTTGTGTATCATGTTCTCTATTGACAGATAGCAGGCTAGAGCAGGTCGATATACACAAACCCGAGAGCTCGAGTTTTGCAATCTTTTCGATAGCGTGTTATCATGGCCGAAAGCGAGCTAATGCCCGTTTTACTAAAAATGGAAAGATCACGGCAACAGATTTATAGCGAGTTATCAAAGGGGATAGCGCGCTATAGACAATTTTCCCGAAAAACAAATGTTTTATTATAGAATTAGATTGAGCTTTCCAAAGAGTTTTTCAAGAGAAAAAAGTAATGATTCTTGCATTCGCCAAAACAAGCTTTGAATTGAATCAAAATTGCAATCTGTCTTGATGATAACGTCATTGTTCAACAAGTTCTTCATTTTTTCCCTTTGGTGCTTAGATTTGCTGATGCTATCCATTGTTTTAAACTGTAAGTAGATGAAGTGGTTTCGGTAAGATAACACATCAAAAAAGAACACATCACCTGTATTGCGTCAAGAGCACATCAAACAATAGCTTTCGAAGTCTAGAAAGATCAAGCTCGAAGAACGAAGACATATGTCATGTCTAATGCATTAGTTTGATCTTTGGTGTGTAGGTTACTCTCGTTCAATCTCAACACTAAAACTCTGAAAATTGCAAAGGCTTCAAAATCACTTCGATATAGTATTTCATTTTGAAAAAATGTTTTCTAAAAGCTTGTAATCATAATTTCAACGAGTTTTGAATTATTTAAAAGTTTTTAATCTTATACGAAAATGTTTTGAGTCAATGGAATGGTTCTTGAGTGTCAAAATATTAATTTTTCAAAAATAAGGCTATCCAGGAGTTTGGCAAAATTTTCCAGAAGGCACCAGCACACTATCAGTGTTGATAGCACCTTGATAGGGTTCTATAATAAAACATTTGTTTTTCTGGAAAATTGTCTATAGCGCTATCCCCTTTGAAAACTCGCTATAAATCTGTTGCCGTGATCTTTCCATTTTTAGTAAAATGGACATTAGCGCGCTTTAGGCCTTGATAACACGCTATCGAAAAGATTGGAAAACTCGAGCTCCGGGTTTGTGTATATCGACCTGCTATAGCCTGCTATCTGTCAATAAAGAACATGATACCCAACCCAACAGAACGTTATCCACATCTGAGACAAAAATCTAATATTTCTAACGAGAAAAATGTCGGTACTTCTGCTTGCTCGATTATTCTATTTCTTACACTGTTTTTCCAGCTTATCTTAATTGAAATATTTTCTCCTAACACCTAGATGATTCCCGTTGTCTCGTACGCCCAAAACAACTTTAGATTAAACAATGTTTTGAATTCAAATCATTTTGTACTCTCTTGTTCTTTAACCCGCAACTTCTAATTTTATAAAAAACTCATCCTCTGGTTTTAAAAAATACAACACACACGATTTTTGTAAGTTAGATTGAGCTTTCCAAAGTGTTTTTCAAGAGAAAAAAGTAATGATTCTTGCATTTGCCAAAACAAGGTTCGAATTGAATCAAAATTGCAATCTGTCTTGATGATAACGTCATTGTTCAGCAAGTTCTTCATTTTTTTCCCTTTGGTGCTTAGATTTGCTGATGCTATCCATTGTTTTAAACTGTAAGTAGATGAAGTGGTCTCCGTAAGATAACACATCAAAAAAGAACACATCACCTGTATTGCATCAAGAACACATCAAACAATAGCTTTCAAAGTCTAGAAAGATCAAGCTCGAAGAACGAAGACATATGTCATGTCTAATGCATTAGTTTGATCTTTGGTGTGTTGGTTACTCTCGTTCAATCTCAGCACTAAAACTCTGAAAATTGCAAAGTCTTCAAAATCACTTCGATATAGTATTTCATTTTGAAAAAAATGTTTTCTAAAAGGTTTTAATCCTAATTTCAACGAGTTTTAATTTATTTAAAAGTTTTTAATCTTATACGAAAATGTTTTGAGTCAATGGAATGGTTCTTAAGTGTCAAAATATTAGTTTTTCAAAAATAAGGCTATCCAACAGTTTGGCAATATTTTCCAGAAGGCACCAGCGCACTATCAGTGTTGATAGCACCTTCATAGCGTTCTATAATAAAACATTTGTTTTTCTGGAAAATTGTCTATAGCGCGCTATCCCCTTTGATAATTCGCTCTAAATCTGTTGCCGTGATCTTTCCATTTTTAGTAAAATGGGCATTAGCGCGCTTTAGGCCTTGATCACACGCTATCGAGAAGTTTGGAAAACTCGAGCTCTCGGGTTTGTGCATATCGACCTGCTATAGCCTGCTATCTGTCAATAAAGAACATGATACACAACCTAACAGAACGCTATCCACGTCTGAGACAAAAATCTAATATTTCTAACGAGAAAAATGTCGGTACTTCTGCTTGCTCGATTTTTCTATTCCTTACACAGTTTTTCCAGCTTAACTTAATTGAAATATTTTCTACTAACACCTAGATGATTCCCGTTGTCTCGCACGCCCAAAACAACTTTAGATTAAACAATGTTTTGAATTCAAATCATTTTGTACTCTCTTGCTCTTTAACCCGCAACTTCTAATTTTATAAAACACTCATCCTCTGGTTTTCGAAAATACAAAACACACGATTTTAGCAAGTTAGATTGAGCTTTCCAAAGTGTTTTTCAAGAGAAAAAAGTTATGATTCTTGCATTTGCCAAAACAAGCTTCGAATTGAATCAAAATTGCAATCGAACCTGATGATAACACCATTGTTCAGCAAGTTCTTAATTTTCTCCCTTTGGTGCTTAGATTTGCTGAGGCTATCCATCGTTTTAAACTGTAAGTTGATGAAGTGGTCTCCGTAAGATAACACATCAAAAAAGAAGACATCACCTGTATTGCAACAAGAACACATCAAACAATAGCTTTCGAAGTCTAGAAAGATCAAGCTCGAAGAACGAAGACATATGTCATGTCTAATGCATTAGTTTGATCTTTGGTGTGTTGGTTACTCTCGTTCAATCTCAGCACTAAAACTCTGAAAATTGCAAAGTCTTCAAAATCACTTCGATATAGTATTTCATTTTGAAAAAAATGTTTTCTAAAAGCATTTAATCATAATTTCAACGAGTTTTAAATTATTTAAAAGTTTTTAATCTTATACGAAAATGTTTTGAGTCAATGGGATGGTTCTTGAGTGTCAAAATATTTATTTTTCAAAAATAAGGCTATCCAACAGTTTGGCAATATTTTCCAGAAGAAACCAGCGCACTATCAGTGTTGATAACACCTTCATAGGGTTCTATAATAAAACATTTGTTTTTATAGAAAATTGTCTATAGCGCGCTATCCCCTTTGATAACTCGCTATAAATCTGTTGCCGTGATCTTTCCATTTTTAGTAAAATGGGCATTAGCGCGCTTTAGGCCTTGATAACACGCTATCGGGAAGTTTGGAAAACTCGAGCTCTCGGGTTTGTGCATATCGACCTACTATAGCCTGCTATCTGTCAATAAAGAACATGATACACAACCCAACAGAACGCTATCCATGTCTGAGACAAAAATCTAACATTTCTAACGAGAAAAATGTCGGTACTTCCGCTTGCTAGATTTTTCTATTCCTTACACAGTTTTTCCAGCTTATCTTAATTGAAATATTTTCTACTAACACCAAGATGATTCCCGTTGTCTCGCACGCCCAATACAAATTTAGATTAAACAATGTTTTGAATTCAAACTATTTTGTACTCTCTTGCTCTTTAACCCGCAACTTCTAATTTTATAAAACACTCATCCTCTGGTTTTCGAAAATACAGCACACACGATTTTTGCAAGTTAGATTGAGCTTTCCAAAGTGTTTTTCAAGAGAAAAAAGTAATGATTCTTGCATTTGCCAAAACAAGCTTCGAATTGAATCAAAATTGCAATCAGACTTGATGATAACGCCATTGTTCAGCAAGTTCTTCATTTTCTCCCTTTGGTGCTTAGATTTGCTGAGGCTATCCATCGTTTTAAACAGTAAGTTGATGAAGTGGTCTCCGTAAGATAACACATCAAAAAAGAACACAATACCGGTATTGCATCAAGAACACATCAAACAATAGCTTTCGAAGTTTAGAAAGATCAAGCTCGAAGAACGAAGACATATATCATGTCTAATGCATTAGTTTGATCTTTGGTGTGTTGGTTACTCTCGTTCAATCTCAGCACTAAAACTCTGAAAATTGCAAAGTCTTCAAAATCACTTCGATATAGTATTTCATTTTGAAAAAAATGTTTTCTAAAAGCTTTTAATCATAATTTCAACGAGTTTTAAATTATTTAAAAGTTTTTAATCTTATACGAAAATGTTTTGAGTCAATGGGATGGTTCTTGAGTGTCAAAATATTAGTTTTTCAAAAATAAGGCTATCCAACAGTTTGGCAATATTTTCCAGAAGGCACCAGCGCACTATCAGTGTTGATAGCACCTTGATAGGGTTCTATAATAAAACATTTGTTTTTCTGGAAAATTGTCTATGGCGCGCTATCCCCTTTGATAACTCGCTATAAATCTGTTGCCGTGATCTTTCCATTTTTAGTAAAATGGCCATTAGCGCGCTTTAGGCCTTGATAACACGCTATCGAGAAGTTTGGAAAACTCGAGCCCTCGGGTTTGTGTATATCGACCTGCTATAGCCTGCTATCTGTCAATAAAGAACATCATACACAACCCAACAAAACGCTATCCATGTCTGCGACAAAAATCCAATATTTCTAACGAGAAAAATGTCGGTACTTCTGCTTGCTAGATTTTTCTATTCCTTACACAGTTTTTCCAGCTTATCTTAGTTGAAATATTTTCTACTAACACCTAGATGATTCCCGTTGTCTCGCACGCCCAAAACAACATTAGATTAAACAATGTTTTGAATTCAAATCATTTTGTACTCTCTTGCTCTTTAACACGCAACTTCTAATTTTATAAAACACTCATCCTTTGGTTTTCGAAAATACAATACACACGATTCTTGCAAGTTAGATTGAGCTTTCCAAAGAGTTTTTCAAGAGAAAAAAGTAATGATTCTTGCATTTGCCAAAGCAAGCTTCGAATTGAATCAAAATTGCAATCGGACTTGATGATAACGCCATTGTTCAGCAAGTTCTTCATTTTCTCCCTTTGGTGCTTAGATTTGCTGAGGCTATCGATCGTTTTCAACTGTAAGTTGATGAAGTGGTCTCCGTAAGATAACACATCAAAAAAGAACACATCACCTATATTGCATCAAGAACACATCAAACAATAGCTTTCGAAGTCTAGAAAGATCAAGCTCGAAGAACGAAGACATATGTCACGTCTATGCATTAGTTTGATATTTGGTGTGTTGGTTACTCTCGTTCAATCTCAGCACTAAAACTCTAAAAATTGCAAAGTCTTCAAAATCACTTCGATATAGTATTTTATTTTTAAAAAAAATGTTTTCTGAAAACCTTTAATCAAAATTTGAATGAGTTTTGAAATATTTAAAAGTTTTTAATCTTATAGCAAAATGTTTTGAGTCAATGGAATGGTTCTTGAGTGTCAAAATATTAATTTTTCAAAAATAAGGCTATACAGCAGTTTGGCAATATTTTCCAGAAGGCACCAGCGCACTATCAGTGTTGATAGCACCTTGATAGGGTTCTATAATAAAACATTTGTTTTTCTGAAAAATTGTCTATGGCGCGCTATCCCCTTTGATAACTCGCCATAAATCTGTTGCCGTGATCTTTCCATTTTTAGAAAAATGGGCATCAGCGTGCTTTAGGCCTTGATAACAGGCTATCGAACAGTTTCGAAAACTCAAGCTCTCGGGTTTGTGTATATCGACCTGGTATAGCCTGCTATCTGTCAATAGAGAACTTGATACACAACCCAACAGAACGCTATCCACGTCTGAGACAAAAATCTAATATTTGTAACGAGAAAAATGTGGGTACTTCTGCTTGCTCGATTTTTCTACTCCTTACACAGTTTTTCCAGCTTATCTTAATTGAAATATTTTCTACTAACACCTAGATGAATCCCGAAGTCTCGCACGCCCAAAACAACTTTAGATTAAACAATGTTTTGAATTCAAATCATTTTGTACTCTCTTGCTCCTTAACCCGCAACTTCTAATTTTATAAAACACTCGTCCTTTGATTTTCAAAAATACAACAGACACCATTTTTCCAAGTTAGATTGAGCTTTCCAAAGAGTTTTTCAAGAGAAAAAAGTAATGATTCTTGCATTTTCCAAAACAAGCTTCGAATTAAATCAAAATTGCAATCTGTCTTGATGATAACGTCATTGTTCAGCAAGTTCTTCATTTTATCCCTTTGGTGCTTAGATTTGCTGATGCTATCCATTGTTTTAAACTGTAAGTAGATGAAGTGGTCTCGGTAAGATAACACATAAAAAAAGAACACATCACCTGTATTGCCTCAAGAACACATCAAACAATAGCTTTCGAAGTCTACAAGGATCAGGCTCGAAGAACGAAGACATATGTCACGTCTAATGCATTAGTTTGATCTTTGGTGTGTAGGATACTCTCGTTCAATCCCAGCACTAAACCTCTGAAAATTGCAAAGTCTTCAAAATCACTTCGGTATAGTATTTCATTCTGAAAAAATGTTTTCTGAAAGCTTTTAATCATAATTTCAATGAGTTTTGAATTATTTAAAAATTTTTAATCTTATAGCAAAATGTTTTGAGTCAATGGAATGGTTCTTGAGTGTCAAAATATTAATTTTTCAAAAATAAGGCTATACAGCAGTTTGGCAAAATTTTCTAAAAGGCACCAGCGCACTATCAGTGTTGATAGCACCTTGATAGGGTTCTATAATAAAACATTTGTTTTTCTGAAAAATTGTTTATAGCGGGCTATCCCCTTTGATAACTCGCTATAAATCTGTTGCCGTGATCTTTCTATTTTTAGTAAAATGGGCATTAGCGCGCTTTAGGCCTTGATAACACGCTATCGAAAAGTTTGGAAAACTCGAGCTCTCGGGTTTGTGTATATCGACCTGCTATAGCCTGCTATCTGTCAATAGAGAACATGATACACAACCCAACAGAACGCTATCCACGTCTGAGACAAAAATCTAATATTTCTAACGAGAAAAATGTGGGTGCTTCTGCTTGCTCGATTTCTCTACTCCTTACACAGTTTTTCCAGCTTATCTTGATTGAAATATTTTCTAGTAACACCTAGATGATTCAAATTTTCTCGCACGCCCAAAACAACTTTAGATTAAACATTATTTTAAATTCAAATTATTTTGTACTCTCTTGCTCCTTAACCAGCAACTTCTAATTTTATAAAACACTCATCCTCTGATTTTCAAAAATACAACACACACGATTTTTGCAAGTTAGATTGAGCTTTCCAAAGAGTTTTTCAAGAGAAAAAAGTAATGACTCTTTGCTTTGCCAAAACAAGCTTCGAATTGAATCAAAATTGCAATCTGTCTTGATGATAACGTCATTTTTCAGCAAGTTCTTCATTTTATCCCTTTGGTGCTTAGATTTGCTGATGCTATCCATTGTTTTAAATTGTAAGTAGATGAAGTGGTCTCGGTAAGATAACACATAAAAAAAGAACACATCACCTGTATTGCCTCAAGAACACATCAAACAATAGCTTTCGAAGTCTACAAGGATCAAGCTCGAAGAACGAAGACATATGTCACGTCTAATGCATTAGTTTGATCTTTGGTGTGTAGGTTACTCTCGTTCAATCTCAGCACTAAAACTCTGAAAATTGCACACTCTTCAAAATCACTTCGATATAGTATTTCATTTTGAAAAAATGTTTTCTGAAAGCTTTTAATCATAATTTCAATGAGTTTTGAATTAATTAAAAGTTTTTAATCTTATACCAAAATGTTTTGAGTCAATGGAATGGTTCTTGAGTATCAAAATATTAATTTTTCAAAAATAAGGCTATGCAGCAGTTTGGCAAAGTTTTCCAGAAGGCACCAGCGCACTATCAGTGTTGATAGCACCTTGATAGGGTTCTATAATAAAACATTTGTTTTTCTGGAAACTTGTCTATAGCGCTATCCCCTTTGATAACTCGCTATAAATCTGTTGCCGTTATCTTTCCATTTTTAGTAAAATGGGCATTAGCGTGCTTTAGGCCTTGATAACACGCTATCGAAAAGTTTGGAAAACTCGAGCTCTAGGGTTTGTGTATATCGACCTGCTATAGCCTGCTATCTGTCAACAGAGAACATGATACACAACCCAACAGAACGCTATCCACGTCTGAGACAAAAATCTAATATTTCTAACGAGAAAAATGTGGGTACTTCTGCTAGCTCGATTTTTCTACTCCTTACATACTTTTTCCAGCATATCTTAATTGAAATATTTTCTACTAACACCTACATGATTCTCATTGTCTCGCACGCCCAAAACAACTTTAGATTAAACAATGTTTTCAATTCAAATCATTTTGTACTCTCTTGCTCCTTAACCCGCAACTTCTAATTTTATAAAACACTCGTCCTTTGATTTTCAAAAATACAACACACACGATTTTTCCAAGTTAGATTGAGCTTTCCAAAGAGTTTTTCAAGAGAAAAAAGTAATGATTCTTGCATTTTCCAAAACAAGCTTCGAATTAAATCCAAATTGCAATCTGTCTTAATGATAACGTCATTGTTCAGCAAGTTCTTCATTTTATCCCTTTGGTGCTTAGATTTGCTGATGCTATCCATTGTTTTAAACTGTAAGTAGATGAAGTGGTCTCGGTAAGATAACACATAAAAAAAAGAACACATCACCAGTATTGCCTCAAGAACACATCAAACAATAGCTTTCGAAGTCTACAAGGATCAGGCTCGAAGACCGAAGACATATGTCACGTCTAATGCATTAGTTTGATTTTGGGTGTGTACGATACTCTCGTTCAATCCCAGCACTAAACCTCTGAAAATTGCAAAGTCTTCAAAATCACTTCGGTATAATATTTCATTCTGAAAAAATGTTTTCTGAAAGCTTTTAATCATAATTTCAATGAGCTTTGAATTATTTAAAAGTTTTTAATCTTATAGCAAAATGTTTTGAGTCAATGGAATGGTTCTTGAGTGTCAAAATATTAATTTTTCAAAAATAAGGCTATACAGCAGTTTGGCAAAATTTTCCAGAAGGCACCAGCGCACTATCAGTGTTGATAGCACCTTGATAGGGTTCTATAATAAAACATTTGTTTTTCTGAAAAATTGTTTATAGCGCTATCCCCTTTGATAACTCGCTATAAATCTGTTGTCGCGATCTTTCTATTTTTAGTAAAATGGGCATTAGCGCGCTTTAGGCCTTGATAACACGCTATCGAAAAGTTTGGAAAACTCGAGCTCCCGGGTTTGTGTATATCGACCTGTTATAGCCTGCTATCTGTCAATAGAGAACATGATACACAACCCAACAGAACGTTATCCACGTCTGAGACAAAAATCTAATATTTCTAACGAGAAAAATGTGGGTGCTTCTGCTTGCTCGATTTCTCTACTCCTTACACAGTTTTTCCAGCTTATCTTGATTGAAATATTTTCTACTAACACCTAGATGATTCAAATTGTCTCGCACGCCCAAAACAACTTTAGATTAAACAATGTTTTAAATTCAAATTATTTTGTACTCTCTTGCTCCTAAACCAGCAACTTCTAATTTTATAAAACACTCATCCTCTGATTTTCAAAAATACAACACACACGATTTTTGCAAGTTAGATTGAGCTTTCCAAAGAGTTTTTCAAGTGAAAAAAGTAATGACTCTTTGCTTTGCCAAAACAAGCTTCGAATTAAATCAAAATTGCAATCTGTCTCGATGATAACGTCATTGTTCAGCCAGTTCTTCATTTTATCCCTTTGGTGCTTAGATTTGCTGATGTTATCCATTGTTTTAAACTGTAAGTAGATGAAGTGGTCTCGGTAAGATAACACATAAAAAAAGAACACATCACCTCTATTGCATCAACAAAACATCAAACAATAGCTTTCGAAGTCTAGAAAGATCAAGCTCGAAGAACGAAGACATATGTCACGTCTAATGCATTAGTTTGATCTTTGGTGTGTAGGTTACTCTCGTTCAATCTCAGCACTAAAACTCTGAAAATTGCAAAGTCTTCAAAATCACTTCGATATAGTATTACATTCTGAAAAAATGTTTTCTGAAAGCTTTTAATCATAATTTCAATGAGTTTTGAATTATTTAAAAGTTTTTAATCCTGTAGCAAAATGTTTTGAGTCAATGGAATGGTTCTTCAGTGTCAAAATATTAATTTTTCAAAAATAAGGCTATGCAGCAGTTTGGCAAAGTTTTCCAGAAGGCACCAGCGCACTATCAGTGTTGATAGCACCTTGATAGGGTTCTATAATAAAACAGTTGTTTGTCTGGAAAATTGTCTATAGCGCGCTATCCCCTTTGATAACTCGTTATAAATCTGTTGCCGTGATCTTTCCATTTTTTGTAAAATGGGCATTAGCGCGCTTTAGGCCTTGATAACACGCTATCGAAAAGTTTGGAAAACTCGAGCTCTCGGGTGTGTGTATATCGACCTGCTATAGCCTTCTATTTGTCAATAGAGAACATGATACACAACCCAACAGAACGCTATCCACTTCTGAGACAAAAATCTAATATTTCTAACGAGAAAAATGTGGGCACTTCTGCTTGCTCGATTTTTCTACCCCTTACATAGTTTTTCCAGCTTATCTTAATTGAAATATTTTGTACTAACACCTAAATGAGTCCCATTGTCTCGCACGCCCAAAACAACTTCAGATTAAACAATGTTTTGAATTCAAATCATTTTGTACTCTCTTGCTCCTTAACCCGCAACTTCTAATTTTATAAAACACTCGTCCTCTGATTTTCAAAAATACAAGACACACGATTTTTGCAAGTTAGATTGAGCTTTCCAAAGAGTTTTTCAAGAGAAAAAAGTAATGACTCTTTGCTTTGCCAAAACAAGCTTCGAATTGAATCAAAATTGCAACCTGTCTTGATGATAACGTCATTGTTCAGCAAGTTCTTTATTTTATCCCTTTGGTTAGATTTGCTGATGCTATCCACTGTTTTAAACTGTAAGTAAATGAAGTGGACTCGGTAAGATA
Organism: Paratinospora sagittata; assembly: GCA_035771175.1. Taxonomy (NCBI): domain Eukaryota; kingdom Viridiplantae; phylum Streptophyta; class Magnoliopsida; order Ranunculales; family Menispermaceae; genus Paratinospora; species Paratinospora sagittata. The sequence continues at coordinate 26,556 of JAYMFD010003287.1, read as the reverse complement.
ACACATCAAAAAAGAACACATCACCTGTATTGCATCAAGTACACATCAAACAATAGCTTTCGAAGTCTAGAAAAATCAACCCGAAAAACGAAGACATATGTCACGTCTAATGCTTTAGTTTGATCTTTGGTGTGTATTTTACTCTCGTTCAATCTCAGCACTAAAACTCTGAAAATTGCAAAGTCTTCAAAATCACTTCGATATAGTATTTCATTTTGAAAAAATATTTTCTGAAAGCTTTTAATCATAATTTCAATGAGTTTTGAATTATTTAAAAGTTTTTAATCTTATACCAAAATGTTTTGAGTCAATGGAATGGTTCTTGAGTGTCAAAATATTAATTTTTCAAAAATAAGGCTATGCAGCAGTTTGGCAAAATTTTCCAGAAGGCACCAGCGCACTATCAGTGTTGATATGACCTTGATAGTGTTCTATAGTAAAACATTTGTTTTTCTGGAAAATTGTCTATAGCGCACTATCCCCTTTGATAACTTCCTATAAATTTTTTCCCGTGGTCTTTCCATTTTTAGTAAAATGGGCATTAGCGCGCTTTAGGCCTTGATAACACGCTATTGAAAAGTGTGGAAAACTCGAGCTCTCAGGTTTGTCTATATCGACCTGCTATAGCCTGCTATCTGTCAATAGAGAACATGATACACAACCCAACAGAACGCTATGCACGTCTGAGACAAAAATCTAATATTTCTAACGAGAAAAATGTGGGTACTTCTGCTTGCTCGCTTTTTCTTCTCCTTACACAGTTTTTCCAGCTTATCTTAATTGAAATATTTTCTACTAACACCTAGATGATTCCCATTGTCTCGCACGCCCAAAACAACTTCAGATTAAACAATGTTTTGAATTCAAATCATTTTGTACTCTCTTGCTCCTTAACCTGCAACTTCTAATTTTATAAAACACTCGTCCTCTGATTTTCAAAAAAACAAGACACACGATTTTTGCAAGTTAGATTGAGCTTTCCAAAGAGTTTTTCAAGAGAAAAAAGTAATGACTCTTTGCTTTGCCAAAACAAGCTTCGAATTGAATCAAAATTGCAACCTGTCTTGATGATAACGTCATTGTTCAGCAAGTTCTTTATTTTATCCCTTTGGTTAGATTTGCTGATGCTATCCACTGTTTTAAACTGTAAGTAAATGAAGTGGACTCGGTAAGATAACACATCAAAAAAGAACACATCACCTGTATTGCATCAAGTACACATCAAACAATAGCTTTCGAAGTCTAGAAAGATCAACCCGAAAAACGAAGACATATGTCACGTCTAATGCTTTAGTTTGATCTTTGGTGTGTATTTTACTCTCGTTCAATCTCAGCACTAAAACTCTGAAAATTGCAAAGTCTTCAAAATCACTTCGATATAGTATTTCATTTCGAAAAAATATTTTCTGAAAGCTTTTAATCATAATTTCAATGAGTTTTGAATTATTTAAAAGTTTTTAATCTTATACCAAAATGTTTTGAGTCAATGGAATGGTTCTTGAGTGTCAAAATATTAATTTTTCAAAAATAAGGCAATGCAGCAGTTTGGCGAAATTTTCTGGAAGGCACCAGCGCACTATCAGTGTTGATATGACCTTGATAGTGTTCTATAGTAAAACATTTGTTTTTCTTGAAAATTGTCTATAGTGCGCTATCCCCTTTGATAACTCGCTATAAATCTGTTGCCGTGATCTTTGCATTTTTAGTAAAATGGGCATTAGCGCGCTTTAGGCCTTGATAACACGCTATCGAAAAGTTTAGAAAACTCGAGCTCTCAGGTTTGTGTACATCGACCTGCTATAGCCTGCTATCTGTCAATAGAGAACATGATACACAACCGAACAGAACGCTATCCATGTCTGAGACAAAAATCTAATATTTATAACGAGGAAAATGTGGGTGCTTCTGCTTGCTCGATTTTTCTTCTCCTTACACAGTTTTTCCAGCTTATCTTAATTGAAATATTTTCTACTAACACCTAGATGATTCCCATTGTCTCGCACGCCAAAAACAACTTCAGATGAAACAATATTTTGAATTCAAATCATTTTGTACTCTCTTGCTCCTTAACCCGCAACTTCTAATTTTATAAAACACTCGTCCTCTGATTTTCAAAAATACAAGACACACGATTTTTGCAAGTTAGATTGACCTTTCCAAAGAGTTTTTCAAGAGAAAAAGTAATGACTCTTTGCTTTGCCAAAACAAGCTTCAAAATGAATCAAAATTGCAATCAGTCTTGATGATAACGTCATTGTTCAGCAAGTTCTTCGTTTCTTCAAAATCACTTCGATATAGTATTTCATTTTGAAAAAATATTTTCTGAAAGCTTTTAATCATAATTTCAATGAGTTTTGAATTATTTAAAAGTTTTTAATCTTATACCAAAATGTTTTGAGTCAATGGAATGGTTCTTGAGTGTCAAAATATTAATTTTTCAAAAATAAGGCTATGCAGCAGTTTGGCAAAATTTTCCAGAAGGCACTAGCGCACTATCAGTGTTGATATGACCTTGATAGTGTTCTATAGTAAAACATTTGTTTTTCTGGAAAATTGCCTATAGCGCGCTATCCCCTTTGATAACTTCCTATAAATTTTTTCCCGTGGTCTTTCCATTTTTAGTAAAATGGGCATTAGCGCGCTTTAGGCCTTGATAACACGCTATTGAAAAGTGTGGAAAACTTGAGCTCTCAGGTTTGTCTATATCGACCTGCTATAGCCTGCTATGTGTCAATAGAGAACATGATACACAACCCAACAGAACGCTATCCACGTCTGAGACAAAAATCTAATATTTTAACGAGAAAAATGTGGGCACTTCTGCTTGCTCGATTTTTCTTCTCCTTACACAGTTTTTCCAGCTTATCTTAATTGAAATATTTTCTACTAACACCTAGATGATTCCCATTGTCTCGCACGCCCAAAACAACTTCAGATTAAACAATGTTTTGAATTCAAATCATTTTGTACTCTCTTGCTCCTTAGCCCGCTACTTCTAATTTTATAAAACACTCGTCCTCTGATTTTCAAAAATGCAAGACACACGATTTTTGCAAGTTAGATTGAGCTTTCCAAAGAGTTTTTCAAGAGAAAAAAGTAATGACTCTTTGCTTTGCCAAAATAAGCTTCGAATTGAATCAAAATTGCAACCTGTCTTGATGATAACGTCATTGTTCAGCAAGTTCTTTATTTTATCCCTTTGGTTAGATTTGCTGATGCTATCCACTGTTTTAAACTGTAAGTAAATGAAGTGGACTCGGTAAGATAACACATCAAAAAAGAACACATCACCTGTATTGCATCAAGTACACATCAAACAATAGCTTTCGAAGTCTAGAAAAATCAACCCGAAAAACGAAGACATATGTCACGTCTAATGCTTTAGTTTGATCTTTGGTGTGTATTTTACTCTCGTTCAATCTCAGCACTAAAACTCTGAAAATTGCAAAGTCTTCAAAATCACTTCGATATAGTATTTCATTTTGAAAAAATATTTTCTGAAAGCTTTTAATCATAATTTCAATGAGTTTTGAATTATTTAAAAGTTTTTAATCTTATACCAAAATGTTTTGAGTCAATGGAATGGTTCTTGAGTGTCAAAATATTAATTTTTCAAAAATAAGGCTATGCAGCAGTTTGGCAAAATTTTCCAGAAGGCACCAGCGCACTATCAGTGTTGATATGACCTTGATAGTGTTCTATAGTAAAACATTTGTTTTTCTGGAAAATTGTCTATAGCGCGCTATCCCCTTTGATAACTTCCTATAATTTTTTTCCCGTGGTCTTTCCATTTTTAGTAAAATGGGCATTAGCGCGCTTTAGGCCTTGATAACACGCTATTGAAAAGTGTGGAAAACTCGAGCTCTCCGGTTTGTCAATATCGACCTCCTATAGCCTGCTATCTGTCAATAGAGAACATGATACGCAACCCAACAGAACGCTATCCACGTCTGAGACAAAAATCTAATATTTCTAACGAGAAAAATGAGGGTACTTCTGCTTGCTCGATTTTTCTACTCCTTACACAGTTTTTCCAGCTTATCTTAATTGAAATATTTTCTACTAACACCTAGATGATTCCCATTGTCTCGCACGCCCAAAACAACTTCAGATTAAACAATGTTTTGAATTCAAATCATTTTGTACTCTCTTGCTCCTTAACCTGCAACTTCTAATTTTATAAAACACTCGTCCTCTGATTTTCAAAAAAACAAGACACACGATTTTTGCAAGTTAGATTGAGCTTTCCAAAGAGTTTTTCAAGAGAAAAAAGTAATGACTCTTTGCTTTGCCAAAACAAGCTTCGAATTGAATCAAAATTGCAACCTGTCTTGATGATAACGTCATTGTTCAGCAAGTTCTTTATTTTATCCCTTTGGTTAGATTTGCTGATGCTATCCACTGTTTTAAACTGTAAGTAAATGAAGTGGACTCGGTAAGATAACACATCAAAAAAGAACACATCACCTGTATTGCATCAAGTACACATCAAACAATAGCTTTCGAAGTCTAGAAAGATCAACCCGAAAAACGAAGACATATGTCACGTCTAATGCTTTAGTTTGATCTTTGGTGTGTATTTTACTCTCGTTCAATCTCAGCACTAAAACTCTGAAAATTGCAAAGTCTTCAAAATCACTTCGATATAGTATTTCATTATGAAAAAATATTTTCTGAAAGCTTTTAATCATAATTTCAATGAGTTTTGAATTATTTAAAAGTTTTTAATCTTATACCAAAATGTTTTGAGTCAATGGAATGGTTCTTGAGTGTCAAAATATTAATTTTTCAAAAATAAGGCTATGCAGCAGTTTGGCAAAATTTTCCAGAAGGCACCAGCGCACTATCAGTGTTGATATGACCTTGATAGTGTTCTATAGTAAAACATTTGTTTTTCTGGAAAATTGTCTATAGCGCGCTATCCCCTTTGATAACTTCCTATAATTTTTTTCCCGTGGTCTTTCCATTTTTAGTAAAATGGGCATTAGCGCGCTTTAGGCCTTGATAACACGCTATTGAAAAGTGTGGAAAACTCGAGCTCTCCGGTTTGTCAATATCGACCTCCTATTGCCTGCTATCTGTCAATAGAGAACATGATACGCAACCCAACAGAACGCTATCCACGTCTGAGACAAAAATCTAATATTTCTAACGAGAAAAATGAGGGTACTTCTGCTTGCTCGATTTTTCTACTCCTTACACAGTTTTTCCAGCTTATCTTAATTGAAATATTTTTTACTAACACCTAGATGATTCCCATTGTCTCGCACGCCCAAAACAACTTCAGATTAAACAATGTTTTGAATTCAAATCATTTTGTACTCTCTTGCTCCTTAACCTGCAACTTCTAATTTTATAAAACACTTGTCCTCTGATTTTCAAAAAAACAAGACACACGATTTTTGCAAGTTAGATTGAGCTTTCCAAAGAGTTTTTCAAGAGAAAAAAGTAATGACTCTTTGCTTTGCCAAAACAAGCTTCGAATTGAATCAAAATTGCAACCTGTCTTGATGATAACGTCATTGTTCAGCAAGTTCTTTATTTTATCCCTTTGGTTAGATTTGCTGATGCTATCCACTGTTTTAAACTGTAAGTAAATGAAGTGGACTCGGTAAGATAACACATCAAAAAAGAACACATCACCTGTATTGCATCAAGTACACATCAAACAATAGCTTTCGAAGTCTAGAAAGATCAACCCGAAAAACGAAGACATATGTCACGTCTAATGCTTTAGTTTGATCTTTGGTGTATATTTTACTCTCCTTCAATCTCAGCACTAAACCTCTGAAAATTGCAAAGTCTTCAAAATCACTTCGATATAGTATTTCATTTCGAAAAAATATTTTCTGAAAGCTTTTAATCATAATTTCAATGAGTTTTGAATTATTTAAAAGTTTTTAATCTTATACCAAAATGTTTTGAGTCAATGGAATGGTTCTTGAGTGTCAAAATATTAATTTTTCAAAAATAAGGCTATGCAGCAGTTTGGCGAAATTTTCCAGAAGGCACCAGCGCACTATCAGTGTTGATATGACCTTGATAGTGTTCTATAGTAAAACATTTGTTTTTCTTGAAAATTGTCTATAGTGCGCTATCCCCTTTGATAACTCGCTATAAATCTGTTGCCGTGATCTTTGCATTTTTAGTAAAATGGGCATTAGCGCGCTTTAGGCCTTGATAACACGCTATCGAAAAGTTTAGAAAACTCGAGCGCTCGGGTTTGTGTACATCGACCTGCTATAGCCTGCTATCTGTCAATAGAGAACATGATACACAACCGAACAGAACGCTATCCATGTCTGAGACAAAAATCTAATATTTATAACGAGCAAAATGTGGGTACTTCTGCTTGCTCGATTTTTCTTCTCCTTACACAGTTTTTCCAGCTTATCTTAATTGAAATATTTTCTACTAACACCTAGATGATTCCCATTGTCTCGCACGCCAAAAACAACTTCAGATGAAACAATGTTTTGAATTCAAATCATTTTGTACTCTCTTGCTCCTTAACCCGCAACTTCTAATTTTATAAAACACTCGTCCTCTGATTTTCAAAAATACAAGACACACGATTTTTGCAAGTTAGATTGAGCTTTCCAAAGAGTTTTTCAAGAGAAAAAAGTAATGACTCTTTGCTTTGCCAAAACAAGCTTCAAAATGAATCAAAATTGCAATCAGTCTTGATGATAACGTCTTTGTTCAGCAAGTTCTTCATTTCTTCAAAATCACTTCGATATAGTATTTCATTTTGAAAAAATATTTTCTGAAAGCTATTAATCATAATTTCAATGAGTTTTGAATTATTTAAAAGTTTTTAATCTTATACCAAAATGTTTTGAGTCAATGGAATGGTTCTTGAGTGTCAAAATATTAATTTTTCAAAAATAAGGCTATGCAGCAGTTTGGCAAAATTTTCCAGAAGGCACCAGCGCACTATCAGTGTTGATATGACCTTGATAGTGTTCTATAGTAAAACATTTGTTTTTCTGGAAAATTGCCTATAGCGCGCTATCCCGTTTGATAACTTCCTATAAATTTTTTCCCGTGGTGTTTCCATTTTTAGTAAAATGGGCATTAGCGCGCTTTAGGCCTTGATAACACGCTATTGAAAAGTGTGGAAAACTCGAGCTCTCAGGTTTGTCTATATCGACCTGCTATAGCCTGCTATCTGTCAATAGAGAACATGATACACAACCCAACAGAACGCTATCCACGTCTGAGACAAAAATCTAATATTTCTAACGAGAAAAATGTGGGCACTTCTGCTTGCTCGATTTTTCTTCTCCTTACACAGTTTTTCCAGCTTATCTTAATTGAAATATTTTCTACTAACACCTAGATGATTCCCATTGTCTCGCACGCCCAAAACAACTTCAGATTAAACACTGTTTTGAATTCAAATCATTTTGTACTCTCTTGCTCCTTAACCCGCAACTTCTAATTTTATAAAACACTCGTCCTCTGATTTTCAAAAATACAAGACACACGATTTTTGCAAGTTAGATTGAGCTTTCCAAAGAGTTTTTCAAGAGAAAAAAGTAATGACTCTTTGCTTTGCCAAAACAAGCTTCGAATTGAATCAAAATTGCAACCTGTCTTGATGATAACGTCATTGTTCAGCAAGTTCTTTATTTTATCCCTTTGGTTAGATTTGCTGATGCTATCCACTGTTTTAAACTGTAAGTAAATGAAGTGGACTCGGTAAGATAACACATCAAAAAAGAACACATCACCTGTATTGCATCAAGTACACATCAAACAATAGCTTTCGAAGTCTAGAAAAATCAACCCAAAAAACGAAGACATATGTCACGTCTAATGCTTTAGTTTGATCTTTGGTGTGTATTTTACTCTCGTTCAATCTCAGCACTAAAACTCTGAAAATTGCAAAGTCTTCAAAATCACTTCGATATAGTATTTCATTTTGAAAAAATATTTTCTGAAAGCTTTTAATCATAATTTCAATGAGTTTTGAATTATTTAAAAGTTTTTAATCTTATACCAAAATGTTTTGAGTCAATGGAATGGTTCTTGAGTGTCAAAATATTAATTTTTCAAAAATAAGGCTATGCAGCAGTTTGGCAAAATTTTCCAGAAGGCACCAGCGCACTATCAGTGTTGATATGACCTTGATAGTGTTCTATAGTAAAACATTTGTTTTTCTGGAAAATTGTCTATAGCGCGCTATCCCCTTTGATAACTTCCTATAAATTTTTTCCCGTGGTCTTTCCATTTTTAGTAAAATGGGCATTAGCGCGCTTTAGGCCTTGATAACACGCTATTGAAAAGTGTGGAAAACTCGAGCTCTCAGGTTTGTCTATATCGACCTGCTTTAGCCTGCTATCTGTCAATAGAGAACATGATACACAACCCAACAGAACGCTATCCACGTGTAAGACAAAAATCTAATATTTCTAACGAGAAAAATGTGGGTACTTCTGCTTGCTCGATTTTTCTTCTCCTTACACAGTTTTTCCAGATTATCTTAATTGAAATATTTTCTACTAACACCTAGATGATTCCCATTGTCTCGCACGCCCAAAACAACTTCAAATTAAACAATGTTTTGAATTCAAATCATTTTGTACTCTCTTGCTCCTTAACCTGCAACTTCTAATTTTATAAAACACTCGTCCTCTGATTTTCAAAAAAACAAGACACACGATTTTTGCAAGTTAGATTGAGCTTTCCAAAGAGTTTTTCAAGAGAAAAAAGTAATGACTCTTTGCTTTGCCAAAACAAGCTTCGAATTGAATCAAAATTGCAACCTGTCTTGATGATAACGTCATTGTTCAGCAAGTTCTTTATTTTATCCCTTTGGTTAGATTTGCTGATGCTATCCACTGTTTTAAACTGTAAGTAAATGAAGTGGACTCGGTAAGATAACACATCAAAAAAGAACACATCACCTGTATTGCATCAAGTACACATCAAACAATAGCTTTCGAAGTCTAGAAAGATCAACCCGAAAAACGAAGACATATGTCACGTCTAATGCTTTAGTTTGATCTTTGGTGTGTATTTTACTCTCGTTCAATCTCAGCACTAAAACTCTAAAAATTGCAAAATCTTCAAAATCACTTCGATATAGTATTTCATTTCGAAAAAATATTTTCTGAAAGCTTTTAATCATAATTTCAATGAGTTTTGAATTATTTAAAAGTTTTTAATCTTATACCAAAATATTTTGAGTCAATGGAATGGTTCTTGAGTGTCAAAATATTAATTTTTCAAAAATAAGGCTATGCAGCAGTTTGGCGAAATTTTCCAGAAGGCACCAGCGCACTATCAGTGTTGATATGACCTTGATAGTGTTCTATAGTAAAACATTTGTTTTTCTTGAAAATTGTCTATAGTGCGCTATCCCCTTTGATAACTCGCTATAAATCTGTTGCCGTGATCTTTGCATTTTTAGTAAAATGGGCATTAGCGCGCTTTAGGCCTTGATAACACGCTATTGAAAAGTTTGGAAAACTCGAGCTCTCGGGTTTGTGTATATCGACCTGCTATAGCCTGCTACCTGTCAATAGAGAACATGATACACAACTGAACAGAACGCTATCCATGTCTGAGACAAAAATCTAATATTTATAACGAGAAAAATGTGGGTACTTCTGCTTGCTCGATTTTTCTTCTCCTTACACAGTTTTTCCAGCTTATCTTAATTGAAATATTTTCTACTAACACCTAGATGATTCCCATTGTCTCGCACGCCAAAAACAACTTCAGATGAAACAATGTTTTGAATTCAAATCATTTTGTACTCTCTTGCTCCTTAACCCGCAACTTCTAATTATATAAAACACTCGTCCTCTGATTTTCAAAAATACAAGACACACGATTTTTGCAAGTTAGATTGAGCTTTCCAAAGAGTTTTTCAAGAGAAAAAAGTAATGACTCTTTGCTTTGCCAAAACAAGCTTCAAAATGAATCAAAATTGCAATCAGTCTTGATGATAACGTCATTGTTCAGCAAGTTCTTCATTTCTTCAAAATCAGTTCGATATAGTATTTCATTTTGAAAATTTTTTTCTGAAAGCTTCTAATCATAATTTTTATGAGTTTTGAATTATTTAAAAGTTTTTAATCTTATACCAAAATGTTTTGAGTCAATGGAATGGTTCTTGATTGTCAAAATATTAATTTTTCAAAAATAGGGCTATGCAGCAGTTTGGCAAAGTTTTCCAGAAGGCACCAGCGCACTATCAGTGTTGATATGACCTTGATAGGGTTCTATAATAAAACATTTGTTTTTCTGGAAAATTGTCTACAGCGCGCTATCCCCTTTGATAACTAGCTATAAATCTGTTGCCGTGATCTTTCCATTTTAGTATAATGGGCATTAGCGCGCTTTAGGCCTTGATAATACGCTATTGAAAAGTTTGGAAAACTCGAGCTCTCGGGTTTGTGTATATCGACCTGCTATAGCCTGCTATCTGTCAATAGAGAACATGATACACAACCGAACAGAACGCTATCCATGTCTGAGACAAAAATCTAATATTTATAACGAGAAAAATGTGGGTACTTCTGCTTGCTCGATTTTTCTTCTCCTTACACAATTTTTCCAGCTTATCTTAATTGAAATATTTTCTACTAACACCTAGATGATTCCCATTGTCTCGCACGCCAAAAACAACTTCAGATGAAACAATGTTTTGAATTCAAATCATTTTGTACTCTCTTGCTCCTTAACCCGCAACTTCTGATTTTATAAAACACTCGTCCTCTGATTTTCAAAAATACAAGACACACGATTTTTGCAAGTTAGATTGAGCTTTCCAAAGAGTTTTTCAAGAGAAAAAAGTAATGACTCTTTGCTTTGCCAAAACAAGCTTCAAAATGAATCAAAATTGCAATCAGTCTTGATGATAACGTCATTGTTCAGCAAGTTCTTCATTTCTTCAAAATCATTTCGATATAGTATTTCATTTAGAAAATTTTTTTCTGAAAGCTTTTAATCATAATTTTTATGAGTTTTGAATTATTTAAAAGTTTTTAATCTCATACCAAAATGTTTTGAGTCAATGGAATGGTTCTTGATTGTCAAAATATTAATTTTTCAAAAATAGGGCTATGCAGCAGTTTGGCAATGTTTTCCAGAAGGCACCAGCGCACTATCAGTGTTGATATGACCTTGATAGGGTTCTATAATAAAACATTTGTTTTTCTGGAAAATTGTCTACAGTGCGCTATTCCCTTGGATAACTAGCTATAAATCTGTTGCCGTGATCTTTCCATTTTAGTATAATGCGCATTAGCGCGCTTTAGGCCTTGATAACACGCTATTGAAAAGTTTGGAAAACTCGAGCTCTCGGGTTTGTGTATATCGACCTGCTATAGCCTGCTATCTGTCAATAGAGAACATGATACACAACCCAACAGAACGCTATCCACGTCTTAGACAAAAACCTAATATTTCTAACGATAAAAATGTGGGTACTTCTGCTTGCTCGATTTTTCTTCTCCTTACACAGTTTTTCCAGCTTATCTTAATTGTAATATTTTCTACTAACACCTAGATGATACCCATTGTCTCGCACGCCCAAAACAACTTCAGATGAAACAATGTTTTGCATTCAAATCATTTTGTACTCTCTTGGTCCTTAACCCGCAACTTCTAATTTTATAAAACACTCGTCCTCTGATTTTCAAAAACACAAGACACACGATTTTTGCAAGTTAGAATGAGCTTTCCAAAGAGTTTTTCAAGAGAAAAAAATAATGACTCTTTGCTTTGCCAAAACAAGCTTCGAAATGTATCAAAATTCCAATCTGTCTTGATGATAACGTCATTGTTCAGCAAGTTCTTCATTTCTTCAAAATCACTTCGATATAGTATTTCATTTTGAAATTTTTTTTCTGAAAGCTTTTAATCATAATTTTTATGAGTTTTGAATTATTTAAAAGTTTTTAATCTTATACCAAAATTATTGAGTCAATGGAATGGTTCTTGATTGTCAAAATATTAATTTTTCAAAAATACGGCTATGCAGCAGTTTGGCAAAGTTTTCCAGAAGGCACTAGCGCACTATCAGTGTTGATATGATGTTGATAGGGTTTTATAATAAAACATTTGTCTTTCTGGAAAATTGTCTATAGCGCGCTAACCCCTTTGATAACTCGCTATAAATCTGTTGCCGTGATCTTTCCATTTTTACTAAAATGGGCATTAGTGCGCTTTAGGCCTTGATAACACGCTATCGAAAAGTTTGGAAAACTCGAGCTCTCGGGTTTGTCTATATCGACCTGCTATACCCTGCTATCTGTGAATAGAGAACATGATACACAACCCAACAGAACGCTATCCTTTTCAGAGACAAAAATCTAATATTTCCAACGAGAAAAATGTGGGTACTTCTGCTTGCTCGATTTTTCTTCTCCTTACACAGTTTTTCCAGCTTATCTTAATTGAAATATTTTCTACTAACACCTAGATGATTCCCATTGTCTCGCACGCCAAAAACAACTTCAGATGAAACAATGTTTTGAATTCAAATCATTTTGTACTCTCTTGCTCCTTAACCCGCAACTTCTAATTTTATAAAACACTCGTCCTCTGATTTTCAAAAATACAAGACACACGATTTTTGCAAGTTAGATTGAGCTTTCCAAAGAGTTTTTCAAGAGAAAAAAGTAATGACTCTTTGCTTTGCCAAAACAAGCTTCAAAATGAATCAAAATTGCAATCTGTCTTGATGATAACGTCATTGTTCAGCAAGTTCTTCATTTTATCCCTTTGGTGCTTTGATTTGCTGATGCTATCCATTGTTTTAAACTGTAAGTAGATGAAGTGGTCTCGGTAAGATAACACATCAAAAAAGAACACATCACCTGTATTGCATCAAGAACACATCAAACAATAGCTTTCGAAGTCTAGAAAGATCAAGCTCGAAGAACGAAGACATATGTCACGTCTAATGCATTAGTTTGATCTTTGGTGTGTAGGTTACTCTCGTTCAATCTCAGCACTAAAACTCTAAAAATTACAAAGTCTTCAAAATCACTTCGATATAGTATTTCATTTTGAAAAAATGTTTTCTGAAAGCTTTTAATCATAATTTCAATGAGTTTTGAATTATTTAAAAGTTTTTAATCTTATACAAAAATGTTTTGAGTCAATGGAATGGTTCTTAATTGTCAAAATACTAATTTTTCAAAATAAGGCTATCCAGCAGTTTGGCAAAATTTTCCAGAAGGCACCAGCGCACTATCAGTGTTGATAGCACCTTGATAGGGTTTTAAAGTAAAACATTTGTCTTTTTGGAAAATTGTCTATGGCGTGCTATCCCTTTTGATAACTCGCTATAAATCTGTTGCCGTGATCTTTCCATTTTTAGTAAAATGGGCATTAGCGCGCTTTAGGCCTTGAGAACACGCTATCGAAAAGTTTGGAAAACTCGAGCTCTCGGGTTTGTGTATATCGACCTGCTATAGCCTGCTATCTGTCAATAGAGAACATGATACACAACCCAACAGAACGCTATCCACGTCTAAGACAAAAATCTAATATTTCTAACGAGAAAAATGTGGGTACTTCTGCTTGCTCGATTTTTCTACTCCTTACACAGTTTTTCCAGCTTATCTTAATTGAAATATTTTCTACTAACACCTAGATGATTCCCATTGTCTCGCACGCCCAAAACAACTTTAGACTAAACAATGTTTTGAATTCAAATCATTTTGTACTCTCTTGCTCCTTAACCCGCAACTTCTAATTTTATAAAACGCTCGTCCTCTGATTTTCAAAAATACAACACACACGATTTTTGCAAGTTAGATTGAGCTTTCCAAAGAGTTTTTCAGGAGAAAAAAGTAATGATTCTTGCATTTGCCAAAACAAGCTTCGAATTGAATCAAAATTGCAATCTGTCTTGATGATAATGTCATTGTTCAGCAAGTTCTTCACTTAAAACCCTTTGGTGCTTAGATTTGCAGATGCTATCCATTGTTTTAAACTGTAAGTAGATGAAGTGGTCTCGGTAAGATAACACATCAAAAAAGAACACATCACCTGTATTGCATCAAGAACACATCACGTCTAATGCATTAGTTTGATCTTTGGTGCGTAGGTTACTCTCGTTCAATCTCAACACTAAAACTCTTAAAATTGCAAAGTCTTCAAAATCACTTCGATATAGTATTTCATTTTGAAAAAATGTTTTCTGAAAGCTTTTAATCATAACTTCAATGAGTTTTGAATTATTTAAAAGTTTTTAATCTTATACCAAAATGTTTTGAGTCAACGGAATGGTTCTTGATTGTCAAAATATTAATTTTTCAAAAATAAGGCTATCCAGCAGTTTGGCAAAATTTTCCAGAAGGCACCAGCGCACTATCAGTGTTGATAGCACCTTGATAGGGTTCTATAATAAAACATTTGTTTTTCTGGAAAATTGTCTATAGCGCGCTATCCCCTTTGATAACTCGCTATAAATCTGTTGCCGTGATCTATCCATTTTTAGTAAAATGGGCATTAGCGCGCTTTAGGCTTTGATAACACGCTATCGAAAAGTTTGGAAAACTCGAGCTCTCGGGTTTGTGTATATCAACCAGCGATAGCCTGCTATCTGTCAATAGAGAACATGATACACAACCCAACAGAACGCTATCCACGTCTGAGACAAAAATCTAATATTTCTAACGAGAAAAATGTGGGTACTTCTGCTTGCTCGATTTTTCTACTCCTTACACAGTTTTTCCAGCTTATCTTAATTGAAATATTTTCTACTAACACCTAGATGATTCCCATTGTCTCGCACGCCCAAAACAACTTTAGATTAAACAATGTTTTGAATTCAAATCATTTTGTACTCTCTTGCTCCTTAACCTGTAACATCTAATTTTATAAAACGCTCGTCCTCTGATTTTCAAAAATACAACACACACGATTTTTGCAAGTTAGATTGAGCTTTCCAAAGAGTTTTTCAAGAGAAAAAAGTAATGATTCTTGCATTTGCCAAAACAAGCTTCGAATTGAATCAAAATTGCAATCTGTCTTGATGATAACGTCATTGTTCAGCAAGTTCTTCATTTTATCCCTTTGGTGCTTAGATTTGCTGATGCTATCCATTGTTTTAAACTGTAAGTAGATGATGTGGTCTCGGTAAGATAACACATCAAAAAAGAACACATCACCTGGATTGCATCAAGAACACATCAAACAATAGCTTTCGAAGTCTAGAAAGATCAAGCTCGAAGAACGAAGACATATGTCACGTCTAATGCATTAGTTTGATCTTTGGTGTGTAGGTTATTCTCGTTCAATCTCAGCACTAAAACTCTGAAAATTGCAAAGTCTTCAAAATCACTTCGATATAGTATTTCATTTTGAAAAAATGTTTTCTGAAAGCTTTTAATCATAATTTCAATGAGTTTTGAATTATTTAAAAGTTTTTAATCTTATACCAAAATGTTTTGAGTCAATTGAATTGTTCTTGATTGTCAAAATATTAATTTTTCAAAAATAAGGCTATGCAGCTGTTTGGCAAAATTTTCCAAAAGGCACCAGCGCACTATCAGTGTTGATATCACCTTGATAGGGTTCTAAAGTAAAACATTTGTTTTTCTGGAAAATTGTCTATGGCGCGCTATCCCCTTTGATAACTCGCTATAAATCTGTTGCCGTGATCTTTCCATTTTTAGTAAAATGGGCATTAGCGCGCTTTAGGCCTTGAGAACACGCTACCGAAAAGTTTGGAAAACTCGAGCTCTCGGGTTTGTGTATATCAACCTGCTATAGCCTGCTCTCTGTCAATAGAGAACATGATACACAACCCAACAGAACGCTATCCACGTCTGAGACAAAAATCTAATATTTCTAACGAGAAAAATGTGGGTACTTCTGCTTGCTCGATTTTTCTACTCCTTACACAGTTTTTCCAGCTTATCTTAATTGAAATATTTTCTACTAACACCTAGATGATTCCCATTGTCTCGCACGCCCAAAACAACTTTAGATTAAACAATGTTTTGAATTCAAATCATTTTGTACTCCCTTGCTCCTTAACCCGCAACTTCTAATTTTATAAAACGCTCGTCCTCTGATTTTCAAAAATACAACACACACGATTTTTGCAAGTTAGATTGAGCTTTCCAAAGAGTTTTTCAAGAGAAAAAAGTAATGATTCTTGCATTTGCCAAAACAAGCTTCGAATTGAATCAAAATTGCAATCTGTCTTGATGATAATGTCATTGTTCAGCAAGTTCTTCATTTTAAACCCTTTGGTGCTTAGATTTGCAGATGCTATCCATTGTTTAAAACTGTAAGTAGATGAAGTGGTCTCGGTAAGATAACACATCAAAAAATAACACATCACCTGTATTGCATCAAGAACACATCACGTCTAATGCATTAGTTTGATCTTTGGTGTGTAGGTTACTCTCGTCCAATCTCAACACTAAAACTCTGAAAATTGCAAAGTCTTGAAAATCACTTCGATATAGAATTTCATTTTGAAAAAAATTTTTCTGTAAGCTTTTAATCATAATTTCGATGAGTTTTGAATTATTTAAAAGTTTTTAATCTTATACAAAAATGTTTTGAGTCAATGGAATGGTTCTTAATTGTCAAAATATTAATTTTTCAAAAATAAGGCTATCAAGCAGTTTGGCAAAATTTTCCAGAAGGCACCAGCGCACTATCAGTGTTGATAGCACCTTGATAGGGTTCTATAATAAAACATTTGTTTTTCTGGAAAATTGTCTATAGCGCTATCCCCTTTGATAACACGCTATAAATCTGTTGCCGTGATCTTTTCATTTTTAGTAAAATGGACATTAGCGCGCTTTAGGCCTTGATAACACGCTATCGAAAAGTTTGGAAAACTCGAGCTCTCGGGTTTGTGTATATCGACCTGTTATAGCCTGCTATCTGTCAATAGAGAACATGATACACAACCCAACAGAACGCTATCCACGTCTGAGACAAAAATCTAATATTTCTAACGAGAAAAATGTGGGTACTTCTGCTTGCTCGATTTTTCTACTCCTTACACAGTTTTTCCAGCTTATCTTAATTGAAATATTTTCTACTAACACCTAGATGATTCCCATTGTCTCGCACGCCCAAAAAAACTTTAGATTAAACAATGTTTTGAATTCAAATCATTTTGTACTCTCTTGCTCCTTAACCCGCAACTTCTAATTTTATAAAACACTCGTCCTCTGATTTTCAAAAATACAACACACACGATTTTTGCAAGATAGATTGAGCTTTCCAAAGAGTTTTTCAAGAGAAAAAAGTAATGATTCTTGCATTTGCCAAAACAAGCTTCGAATTGAATCAAAATTGCAATCTGTCTTGATGATAACGTCATTGTTCAGCAAGTTCTTCATTTTATCCCTTTGGTGCTTATATTTGCTGATGCTATCCATTGTTTTAAACTGTAAGTAGATGAAGTGGTCTCGGTAAGATAACACATCAAAAAAGAACACATCACCTATATTGCATCATGAACACATCAAACAATAGCTTTCGAAGTCTAGAAAAATCAAGCTCGAAAAACGAAGACATATGTCACGTCTAATGCCTAAGTTTGATCTCTGGTGTGTAGGTTACTCTCGTTCAATCTCAGCACTAAAACTCTGAAAATTGCAAAGTCTTCAAAATCACTTCGATATAGTATTTCGTTTTGAAAAAATGTTTTCTGAAAGCTTTTAAACATAATTTCAATGAGTTTTGAATTATTTAAAAGTTTTTAATCTTATACCAAAATGTTTTGAGTCAATGGAATGGTTCTTAATTGTCAAAATATTAATTTTTCAAAAATAAGGCTATCCAGCAGTTTGGCAAAATTTTCCAGAAGGCACCAGCGCACTATCAGTGTTGATAGCACTTTGATAGGGTTCTATAATAAAACATTTGTTTTTCTGGAAAATTGTCTATAGCGCGCTATCCCCTTTGATAACTCGCTATAAATCAGTTCCCGTGATCTTTCCATTTTTAGTAAAATGGGCATTAGCACGCTTTAGGCCTTGATAACACGCTATCGAAAAGTTTGGAAAACTCAAGCTCTCGGGTTTGTGTATATCGACCTGCTATAGCCTGCTATCTGTCAATAGAGAACATGATACACAACCCAACAGAACGCTATCCACGTCTGAGACAAAAATCTAATATTTCTAATGAGAAAAATGTGGGTACTTCTGCTTGCTCGATTTTTCTACTCCTTACACCGTTTTTCCAGCTTATCTTAATTGAAATATTTTCTACTAACACCTAGATGATTCCCATTGTCTCGCACGCCCAAAACAACCTTAGATTAAACAATGTTTTGAATTCAAATCATTTTGTACTCTCTTGCTTCTTAACCCGCAACTTCTAATTTTATAAAACGCTCGTCCTCTGATTTTCAAAAATACAACACACACGATTTTTGCAAGTTAGATTGAGCTTTCCAAAGAGTTTTTCAAGAGAAAAAAGTAATGATTCTTGCATTTGCCAAAACAAGCTTCGAATTGAATCAAAATTGCAATCTGTCTTGATGATAATGTCAATGTTCAGCAAGTTCTTCATTTTAAACCCTTTGGTGCTTAGATTTGCAGATGCTATCCATTGTTTTACACTGTAAGTCGATGAAGTGGTCTCGGTAAGATAACACATCAAAAAAGAACACATCACCTGTATTGCATCAAGAACACATCACGTCTAATGCATTAGTTTGATCTTTGGTGTGTAGGTTACTGTCGTTCAATCTCAACACTAAAACTCTGAAAATTGCAAAGTCTTCAAAATCACTTCAACATAGTATTTCATTTTGAAAAAATGTTTTCTGAAAGCTTTTAATCATAACTTCAATGAGTTTTGAATTATTTAAAAGTTTTTAATCTTATACCAAAATGTTTTGAGTCAATGGAATGGTTCTTGATTGTCAAAATATTAATTTTTCAAAAATAAGGCTATCCAGTAGTTTGGCAAAATTTTCCAGAAGGCACCAGCGCACTATCAGTGTTGATAGCACCTTGATAGGGTTCTATAATAAAACATTTGTTTTTCTGGAAAATTGTCTATAGCGCGCTATCCCCTTTGATAACTCGCTATAAATCTGTTGCCGTGATCTTTCCATTTTTAGTAAAATGGGCATTAGCGCGCTTTAGGCCTTGATAACACGCTATCGAAAAGTTTGGAAAACTCTAGCTCTCGGGTTTGTGTATATCGACCAGCTATAGCCTGCTATCTGTCAATAGAGAACATGATACACAACCCAACAGAACGCTATCCACGTCTGAGACAAAAATCTAATATTTCTAACGAGAAAAATGTGGGTACTTCTGCTTGCTCGATTTTTCTACTCCTTACACAGTTTTTCCAGCTTATCTTAATTGAAATATTTTCTACTAACACCTAGATGATTCCCATTGTCTCGCACGCCCAAAACAACTTTAGATTAAACAATGTTTTGAATTCAAATCATTTTGTACTCCCTTGCTCCTTAACCCGCAACTTCTAATTTTATAAAACGCTCGTCCTCTGATTTTCAAAAATACAGCACACACGATTTTTGCAAGTTAGATTGAGCTTTCCAAAGAGTTTTTCAAGAGAAAAAAGTAATGAATCTTGCATTTGCCAAAACAAGCTTCGAATTGAATCAAAATTGCAATCTGTCTTGATGATAACGTCATTGTTCAGCAAGTTCTTCACTTAAAACCCTTTGGTGCTTAGATTTGCAGATGCTATCCATTGTTTTAAACTGTAAGTAGATGAAGTGGTCTCGGTAAGATAACACATCAAAAAAGAACACATCACCTGTATTGCATGAAGAACACATCACGTCTAATGCATTAGTTTGATCTTTGGTGTGTAGGTTACTCTCGTTCAATCTCAACACTAAAACTCTTAAAATTGCAAAGTCTTCAAAATCACTTCGATATAGTATTTCATTTTGAAAAAATGTTTTCTGAAAGCTTTTAATCATAACTTCAATGAGTTTTGAATTATTTAAAAGTTTTTAATCTTATACCAAAATGTTTTGAGTCAATGGAATGGTTCTTGATTGTCAAAATATTAATTTTTCAAAAATAAGGCTATCCAGCAGTTTGGCAAAATTTTCCAGAAGGCACCAGCGCACTATCAGTGTTGATAGCACCTTGATAGGGTTCTATAATAAAACATTTGTTTTTCTGGAAAATTGTCTATAGCGCGCTATCCCCTTTGATAACTCGCTATAAATCTGTTGCCGTGATCTTTCCATTTTTAGTAAAATGGGCATTAGCGCGCTTTAGGCTTTGATAACACGCTATCGAAAAGTTTGGAAAACTCGAGCTCTCGGGTTTGTGTATATCGACCAGCGATAGCCTGCTATCTGTCAATAGAGAACATGATACACAACCCAACAGAACGCTATCCACGTCTGAGACAAAAATCTAATATTTCTAACGAGAAAAATGTGGGTACTTCTGCTTGCTCGATTTTTCTACTCCTTACACAGTTTTTCCAGCTTATCTTAATTGAAATATTTTCTACTAACACCTAGATGATTCCCATTGTCTCGCACGCCCAAAACAACTTTAGATTAAACAATGTTTTGAATTCAAATCATTTTGTACTCTCTTGCTCCTTAACCTGTAACTTCTAATTTTATAAAACGCTCGTCCTCTGATTTTCAAAAATACAACACACACGATTTTTGCAAGTTAGATTGAGCTTTCCAAAGAGTTTTTCAAGAGAAAAAAGTAATGATTCTTGCATTTGCCAAAACAAGCTTCGAATTGAATCAAAATTGCAATCTGTCTTGATGATAACGTCATTGTTCAGCAAGTTCTTCATTTTATCCCTTTGGTGCTTAGATTTGCTGATGCTATCCATTGTTTTAAACTGTAAGTAGATGAAGTGGTCTCGGTAAGATAACACATCAAAAAAGAACACATCACCTGTATTGCATCAAGAACACATCACGTCTAATGCATTAGTTTGATCTTTGGTGTGTAGGTTACTCTCGTCCAATCTCAACACTAAAACTCTGAAAATTGCAAAGTCTTGAAAATCACTTCGATATAGAATTTCATTTTGAAAAAAATTTTTCTGTAAGCTTTTAATCATAATTTCGATGAGTTTTGAATTATTTAAAAGTTTTTAATCTTATACAAAAATGTTTTGAGTCAATGGAATGGTTCTTAATTGTCAAAATATTAATTTTTCAAAAATAAGGCTATCAAGCAGTTTGGCAAAATTTTCCAGAAGGCACCAGCGCACTATCAGTGTTGATAGCACCTTGATAGGGTTCTATAATAAAACATTTGTTTTTCTGGAAAATTGTCTATAGCGCGCTATCCCCTTTGATAACTCGCTATAAATCTGTTGCCGTGATCTTTCCATTTTTAGTAAAATGGGCATTAGCGCGCTTTAGGCCTTGATAACACGCTATCGAAAAGTTTGGAAAACTCTAGCTCACGGGTTTGTGTATATCGACCAGCTATAGCCTGCTATCTGTCAATAGAGAACATGATACACAACCCAACAGAACGCTATCCACGTCTGAGACAAAAATCTAATATTTCTAACGAGAAAAATGTGGGTACTTCTGCTTGCTCGATTTTTCTACTCCTTACACAGTTTTTCCAGCTTATCTTAATTGAAATATTTTCTACTAACACCTAGATGATTCCCATTGTCTCGCACGCCCAAAACAACTTTAGATTAAACAATGTTTTGAATTCAAATCATTTTGTACTCCCTTGCTCCTTAAACCGCAACTTCTAATTTTATAAAACGCTCGTCCTCTGATTTTCAAAAATACAGCACACACGATTTTTGCAAGTTAGATTGAGCTTTCCAAAGAGTTTTTCAAGAGAAAAAAGTAATGATTCTTGCATTTGCCAAAACAAGCTTCGAATTGAATCAAAATTGCAATCTGTCTTGATGATAACGTCATTGTTCAGCAAGTTCTTCATTTTATCCCTTTGGTGCTTAGATTTGCTGATGTTATCCATTGTTTTAAACTGTAAGTAGATGAAGTGGTCTCGGTAAGATAACACATCAAAAAAGAACACATCACCAGTATTGCATCAAGAACACATCAAACAATAGCTTTCGAAGTCTAGAAGATCAAGCTCGAAGAACGAAGACATATGTCACGTCTAATGCCTTAGTTTGATCTCTGGTGTGTAGGTTACTCTCGTTCAATCTCAGCACTAAAACTCTGAAAATTGCAAAGTCTTCAAAATCACTTCGATATAGTATTTCGTTTTGAAAAAATGTTTTCTGAAAGCTTTTAAACATAATTTCAATGAGTTTTGAATTATTTAAAAGTTTTTAATCTTATACCAAAATGTTTTGAGTCAATGGAATGGTTCATAATTGTCAAAATATTAATTTTTCAAAAATAAGGCTATCCAGTAGTTTGGCAAAATTTTCCAGAAGGCACCAGCGCACTATCAGTGTTGATAGCACTTTGATAGGGTTCTATAATAAAACATTTGTTTTTCTGGAAAATTGTCTATGGCGTGCTATCCCTTTTGATAACTCGCTATAAATCTGTTGCCGTGATCTTTCCATTTTTAGTAAAATGGGCATTAGCGCGCTTTAGGCCTTGAGAACACGCTATCGAAAAGTTTGGAAAACTCGAGCTCTCGGGTTTGTGTATATCGACCTGCTATAGCCTGCTATCTGTCAATAGAGAACATGATACACAACCCAACAGAACGCTATCCACGTCTAAGACAAAAATCTAATATTTCTAACGAGAAAAATGTGGGTACTTCTGCTTGCTCGATTTTTCTACTCCTTACATAGTTTTTCCAGCTTATCTTAATTGAAATATTTTCTACTAACACCTATATGATTCCCATTGTCTCGCACGCCCAAAACAACTTTAGACTAAACAATGTTTTGAATTCAAATCATTTTGTACTCTCTTGCTCCTTAACCCGCAACTTCTAATTTTATAAAACGCTCGTCCTCTGATTTTCAAAAATACAACACACACGATTTTTGCAAGTTAGATTGAGCTTTCCAAAGACTTTTTCAAGAGAAAAAAGTAATGATTCTTGCATTTGCCAAAACAAGCTTCGAATTGAATCAAAATTGCAATCTGTCTTGATGATAATGTCATTGTTCAGCAAGTTCTTCACTTAAAACCCTTTGGTGCTTAGATTTGCAGATGCTATCCATTGTTTTAAACTGTAAGTAGATGAAGTGGTCTCGGTAAGATAACACATCAAAAAAGAACACATCACCTGTATTGCATGAAGAACACATCACGTCTAATGCATTAGTTTGATCTTTGGTGTGTAGGTTACTCTCGTTCAATCTCAACACTAAAACTCTTAAAATTGCAAAGTCTTCAAAATCACTTCGATATAGTATTTCATTTTGAAAAAATGTTTTCTGAAAGCTTTTAATCATAACTTCAATGAGTTTTGAATTATTTAAAAGTTTTTAATCTTATACCAAAATGTTTTGAGTCAATGGAATGGTTCTTGATTGTCAAAATATTAATTTTTCAAAAATAAGGCTATCCAGCAGTTTGGCAAAATTTTCCAGAAGGCACCAGCGCACTATCAGTGTTGATAGCACCTTGATAGGGTTCTATAATAAAACATTTGTTTTTCTGGAAAATTGTCTATAGCGCGCTATCCCCTTTGATAACTCGCTATAAATCTGTTGCCGTGATCTTTCCATTTTTAGTAAAATGGGCATTAGCGCGCTTTAGGCTTTGATAACACGCTATCGAAAAGTTTGGAAAACTCGAGCTCTCGGGTTTGTGTATATCGACCAGCGATAGCCTGCTATCTGTCAATAGAGAACATGATACACAACCCAACAGAACGCTATCCACGTCTGAGACAAAAATCTAATATTTCTAACGAGAAAAATGTGGGTACTTCTGCTTGCTCGATTTTTCTACTCCTTACACAGTTTTTCCAGCTTATCTTAATTGAAATATTTTCTACTAACACCTAGATGATTCCCATTGTCTCGCACGCCCAAAACAACTTTAGATTAAACAATGTTTTGAATTCAAATCATTTTGTACTCTCTTGCTCCTTAACCTGTAACTTCTAATTTTATAAAACGCTCGTCCTCTGATTTTCAAAAATACAACACACACGATTTTTGCAAGTTAGATTGAGCTTTTCAAAGAGTTTTTCAAGAGAAAAAAGTAATGATTCTTGCATTTGCCAAAACAAGCTTCGAATTGAATCAAAATTGCAATCTGTCTTGATGA
Source organism: Paratinospora sagittata (assembly GCA_035771175.1). Taxonomy (NCBI): domain Eukaryota; kingdom Viridiplantae; phylum Streptophyta; class Magnoliopsida; order Ranunculales; family Menispermaceae; genus Paratinospora; species Paratinospora sagittata. The sequence goes on along the minus strand of JAYMFD010003287.1, from coordinate 2,387 downwards.
TAACGTCATTGTTCAGCAAGTTCTTCATTTTATCCCTTTGGTGCTTAGATTTGCTGATGCTATCCATTGTTTTAAACTGTAAGTAGATGAAGTGGTCTCGGTAAGATAACACATCAAAAAAGAACACATCACCTGTATTGCATCAAGAACACATCACGTCTAATGCATTAGTTTGATCTTTGGTGTGTAGGTTACTCTCGTCCAATCTCAACACTAAAACTCTGAAAATTGCAAAGTCTTGAAAATCACTTCGATATAGAATTTCATTTTGAAAAAAAATTTTCTGTAAGCTTTTAATCATAATTTCGATGAGTTTTGAATTATTTAAAAGTTTTTAATCTTATACAAAAATGTTTTGAGTCAATGGAATGGTTCTTAATTGTCAAAATATTAATTTTTCAAAAATAAGGCTATCAAGCAGTTTGGCAAAATTTTCCAGAAGGCACCAGCGCACTATCAGTGTTGATAGCACCTTGATAGGGTTCTATAATAAACCATTTGTTTCTCTGGAAAATTGTCTATAGCGCGCTATCCCCTTTGATAACTCGCTATAAATCTGTTGCCGTGATCTTTCCATTTTTAGTAAAATGGGCATTAGCGCGCTTTAGGCCTTGATAACACGCTATCGAAAAGTTTGGAAAACTCTAGCTCTCGGGTTTGTGTATATCGACCAGCTATAGCCTGCTATCTGTCAATAGAGAACATGATACACAACCCAACAGAACGCTATCCACGTCTGAGACAAAAATCTAATATTTCTAACGAGAAAAATGTGGGTACTTCTGCTTGCTCGATTTTTCTACTCCTTACACAGTTTTTCCAGCTTATCTTAATTGAAATATTTTCTACTAACACCTAGATGATTCCCATTGTCTCGCACGCCCAAAACAACTTTAGATTAAACAATGTTTTGAATTCAAATCATTTTGTACTCCCTTGCTCCTTAACCCGCAACTTCTAATTTTATAAAACGCTCGTCCTCTGATTTTCAAAAATACAGCACACACGATTTTTGCAAGTTAGATTGAGCTTTCCAAAGAGTTTTTCAAGAGAAAAAAGTAATGATTCTTGCATTTGCCAAAACAAGCTTCGAATTGAATCAAAATTGCAATCTGTCTTGATGAAACGTCATTGTTCAGCAAGTTCTTCATTTTATCCCTTTGGTGCTTATATTTGCTGATGGTATCCATTGTTTTAAACTGTAAGTAGATGAAGTGGTCTCGGTAAGATAACACATCAAAAAAGAACACATCACCTATATCGCATCAAGAACACATCAAACAATAGCTTTCGAAGTCTAGAAAAATCAAGCTCGAAGAACGAAGACATATGTCACGTCTAATGCCTTAGTTTGATCTCTGGTGTGTAGGTTACTCTCGTTCAATCTCAGCACTAAAACTCTGAAAATTGCAAAGTCTTCAAAATCACTTCGATATAGTATTTCGTTTTGAAAAAATGTTTTCTGAAAGCTTTTAAACATAATTTCAATGAGTTTTGAATTATTTAAAAGTTTTTAATCTTATACCAAAATGTTTTGAGTCAATGGAATGGCTCTTGATTGTCAAAATATTAATTTTTCAAAAATAAGGCTATGCAGCTGTTTGGCAAAATTTTCCAGAAGGCACCAGCGCACTATCAGTGTTCATATCACCTTGATAGGGTTCTATAGTAAAACATTTGTTTTTCTGGAAAATTGTCTATGGCGCGCTATCCCCTTTGATAACTCGCTATAAATCTGTTGCCGTGATCTTTCCATTTTTAGTAAAATGGGCATTAGCGCGCTTTAGGCCTTGATAACACGCTATCGAAAAGTTTGGAAAACTCTAGCTCTCGGGGTTGTGTATATCGACCAGCTGTAGCCTGCTATCTGTCAATAGAGAACATGATACACAACCCAACAGAACGCTATCCACGTCTGAGACAAAAATCTAATATTTCTAACGAGAAAAATGTGGGTACTACTGCTTGCTCGATTTTTTTACTCCTTACACAGTTTTTCCAGCTTATCTTAATTGAAATATTTTCTACTAACACCTAGATGATTCCCATTCTCTCGCACGCCCAAAACAACTTTAGATTAAACAATGTTTTGAAATCAAATCATTTTGTACTCCCTTGCTCCTTAACTCGCAACTTCTAATTTTATAAAACGCTCGTCCTCTGATTTTCAAAATACAACACACACGATTTTTGCAAGTTAGATTGAGCTTTCCAAAGAGTTTTTCAAGAGAAAAAAGTAATGATTCTTGCATTTGCCAAAACAAGCTTCGAATTGAATCAAAATTGCAATCTGTCTTGATGATAACGTCATTGTTCAGCAAGTTCTTCATTTTATCCCTTTGGTGCTTAGATTTGCTGATGCTATCCATTGTTTTAAACTGTAAGTA